>JAODUO010000017.1:587500-595000 GCA_025642075.2 Ridgeia piscesae | reverse complement strand
AGTTGTAACTCTAACGCTTTCATAGGAAGTGTGTGGTGACACAATGGCGATCCCGAGGCAGTTCAATTCGTGTTCGTTCCATTGAGTCACAGTCTCTATACAGCTAGAAGATAATTCAGCATGATGCGACCGTTGAAGCACCGTGCATAACAGGGTAGGCTACAAACAGAATATCATCAGGTTCTTGTATCAGTCAGAGTGAAAAGTCTCAATCATCCATTCTTGCCTTTTTCATAAAATATCACAGCTTCGTAATAATTAATACAACTATATACAATAAGCACACGCTCGCACGCTCGCATGTATCTGTATATATACCCTACTGTGATGTTAGGTATAACCGCTAAGGCTTCTCCGGTGATGTTACATTTCTAAACCCACCCACGAACAATTCTTAGCATGTCTCGAGACAAATAGGTCTCAGCGCATTGTTTGGAAACCACGTTCGTCGACGCTGCATTGTCGACTGCACACGAATACAAAATACTAAGTATAGTATTGCTTTTATATGAGCGGTTAAAGCGTTAGTTCTGGCACAATCAGGCAGTTATCTGGCAGTAACGTGAATTTCCACAGCAGCTGGCTGCAATTATCAATATTTCCGGTATTACAACATTCATTAGCCATTCACAGTTTTGACATCGACGTCTTCGTGTGAGGTCTGTGATCTGCAGTAAGTCATACACTGCCGAAGAATCTTCTTTTCATGTCATTCTCATGGCTTTGTATTTTATATTTATTCTTTCATGGACTTACACTGACGTTTGTAACATATCCGTGGTGACAACAAGATGGCACATTTACCATGGCTAGGCGACCTAGATGGGTCGGATATCAGTTACGTTCTGTAGTCCCATTTCGCGAGTACACACACACACGCACGCACGCACGCACGCACGCACGCACACGCACGAACGACCACGAACGAACGAACGAACGAACGAACGAACGAACGAACGAACGAACGAACGAACGAACGAACGAACGAACGAACGAACGAACGAACGAACGAACGAACGAACGAACGAACGAACGAACGAACGAACGAACGAACGAACGAACGAACGAACGAACGAACACATACATGAACGAACGAACACAACATGAACGCACGCAAGCATACACACATTCACGCGCGCACACACACAAAGCACGCACACACGCGCGCACACAAACAACGCTCACACACACACACAACACACACACACACACACACACACACACACACACACACACACACACACACACACACACACACACACACACACACACACACACACACACACACACACACACACACACACACACACACACACACACACACACAGGTTTTTTGTGTGCATAGTTATAACTGTTTTGATTTGATGGTATCTTTCGGCTGCGGAAACATGTACATATACAAAGCACGCACACACGCACGCACACGCACGCACACACACGCGCACGCGCACGTTTTCTCATCCCTGGATCCCGCACGGACCTGTGGCGACATCACTTAGTTTGTTTAGCCACATTGACTAATAATCTCCGTCTACTGCCAGTTTCTCCCACTCACTGATATAATGTCCTTTCCTGCCCTGGCGTCGTCTCTTCCACATGTCAATCTACAAACAATCAACTCGCTGCCTTGCGTGTGGACAAACAAGTTGTGTACATCCAATAACTCTCTTGTTCTCCTCCTGCTGTTCTGTCGTTAGGGCTGACGTTGATCATGGTCATGGTTCCATTCCGCCTCTTCTTTTTTCTCACTTTTTTGCACTACTTTCTCTATGGACAATCTCAAATTCCCTCTATCGTTTGCTCTTTTCACCAGTCCTCTCCCATGCACCTTTCCCCCTATCGCAATCTCGGTCTTCTTCTTCCTCCTTTCCCTTCCACTCTCTGGGATCTTGTATCTTCCCCAGCCGTTCTCCTTCCATTATCGTCACGTGACCGGCCTATTTCAACCGACTGTTCGCCATCTTGTTGTCCGTGCTTCCTACACTCCCAGACTCACGCTCTATTCCCACAATATACATGTGTTATCTATGGACACATACCAACAACTGAATCGTGGCGGTGTGTGTGGACACAGAAGCTCAGTGTAGCCATCTATATACGTCCTTACATCTATTCACTCATCGGTAGTAAACACCACCTGTCACTGACAGAACCACCCAAAAGGGCGGATCCCGACTAACGTTTAACCTGTTTCCCCATCAGCACGCTAGGCTTAACGCGGTGTGAACGTTTCACACTTCGTAAGGCGTCAACACACGTATATCTGTCCTGCAAGATATGTATGTATGTATTTAAATATAACCTACGTGTACATCCAGAAATTGGTACACTGTGTGTACTGACACTGTGTGTACTGTGGTACACTTATCACCCCAACTCAGCTGATGACAACGCGTGTTTCGAATGAAAGCGCTCTAGCGTTTTGATAGCATTGTAGTCAGTAATGTGTCGTTTGAACCAAACCCACGACACTGTCTAGACTGTTGTATATATTGACACACGCACACACACCACACACACACACACACAACACACACACACACACACACACACACACACACACACACACACACACCACACACACCACACACACACACACACACACACACACACACACACACACACACACACACACACACACACACACACACACACACACACACACACACACACACACACACACACACACACACACACACACACACACACACACACACACACACACACACACACACACACACACACACACACACACACACACATATATATATATATATATATATATATATATAAGACGAAAGAATAAAGAATTGCACCTGATATGTTCCGAACTCTAAATATTGTTCTTCTTGCAATTGTGAGCGACACTATGTATTCTGCTTGATTCAGCAATTTATCACGGAGAGATGCGACGTTGATATGTCACGAGCAAAAGTTCATCGTTGAAAACTGACCTAACCTAGCGTGTTCTGTGTTCGTGCATTCGTCTAAATGTCAGCGACGAAGAGGTCTAGAGTTTGTTAACTGAATATGACACAAACACTGATAGCTAATAGATAATTTGTAAATTAATTGTACAATAAATATATTCATATGTTTCCTCTGCACGCAACATATTGCGGAATGACACTTTTGGTGACATTTCATTAGGAAAGTTCTCATACAACCTGTTTTGGTACACGTGCAATTTAACGGCGACTAACAACGCGAGATGCTATATATATAACGTTCATCCATTAGTCATTCGTATGCATTCAACTTATATTTTTCAGTCAAGCGATATCCCAAACCGACAGTGAGTCGATTAATCATGCGGCCGATGGTTGGTTTATAAACGTCGCATCCTTCAGAGCCGCCAGCCTCGAAAGCTTCCAACCATGTCGTACCGTGCTTGCAGGACAAAGCGACGAACGCTCACGGTGGTGAAGGCCAGCGCAGGGCAGAGACGGCAACTATAATAACACTCGAGACACAGAGGGAGAGTGATGACTTCTTCCTCACTGCGTGAGAGGTGACAGGGACCGTGTAGAACTCTATGATTTCATTATTCATAACGCAGTCTTCATATGTGCATCCACTGATGTATATACCGGCGTGCGGACATCTTTGAACGCCGAAACCCTGCCTGGATACGACGGGGGATGTCGTAGGACTCTGGGAGTAGCCGCGTCGTACGTGTGGACATGGGGGAGGGCAGGACATGGCTGACTGGGAAGAGTTGGCGACAACAGCGGGTTTGGCGCTGTGTCCTAGGACCTCTCCTCGCTCTGGTGCTTCTCAACGGCGTCTTGCTGTTGCTTTGGTCCTTCATGACAACCCGATGTGGCGGACTCTCGACAGGTAGGTGCTTGTGTTATGCAGCTGGGGACAGTTTCATTAATGGGCATATTATATTGAGCTAACGAGTGCGGTGTTGTTCTTTGACATTCTCGACTTAACTATTTTGTAAACTGAAATCCTTAACTTAAAGACTTTATATACTGAAACCTGTCAGAACCACTACGTGACACCACCATGCAATATAAGAACATAGCTCTAATGTGTTTTGTTGTATAACTATAGTTGAGTTACCCGGCGTTGCCCGTGGGTAAAAAGGCAGTCATATATCTCCCAGACACCCCAACCCCATAGAAAATGGTTACTGCCTACCCGCATTAATATATTGTTATAACTGGTCACTGGACTAGTTGTAAGTACAACATCTTGCCAGAAACAGTACGCGCCCACTCATTTATTGACGTAAGCAAGAGGTTGGACGCCGGGTTGATATATCGGCCAGATACATACACAACGGACAGAGGTGGGCATACAGGTATCTCAAAGCTATCGTGTATATACTCAGTGTAACGTTGTCGTAAATCAGGACAATTTCAATGTGCCGAGTGTCAACGCGATGACAATCTAGCGGCACGGTTACACGAGGACAGGTTCACACAACGAGTACAATACGTGTGATAGCTGTCACGTGACAACTGTCGACGTGACAAACTTGTCAACGACAACAGGAGTGGTGATATATTGCCTTCTTTCACAAGAGATGTTTACATATACGTCGCCGTTATTGTCCGTTTCTCGGCTATTCGTATTCACCACCTACTGTTCTGAAGGCTATACTTTTATTATTCTTTGTGAATTAATATACGTTCAAGAGGTGCTGTATTAATTTGTGTAATGTCTTGCATTTTATGCATAATTTGGTCTTACTTACATACAAGAAAAGATACACAATTGTATAATAAACAATGGTTGTGTACAGTGTAAAGATATAAAATAAAATAAAATGCGTTTAACACTAGAATCAATAAATTTATGAAGTTTCGTCCAAACAGTAAATATCTGCGGAGGCATTCAAAGCTAACAGCAGTTGTTGGCCCCGACTGGAAAATTGTATGTATACTCATGTTAAGTAGACTCTAACAATTCCCTAAATATTTTTTCCACATTACGGCCTTACTAAATATAAACATCAGAGCTGGGGTGGAGTGATTACTTGCGGGCGAGCTCACCCGGTCACGACACCACGTATATCATTCTATTCACCCCCCCCCTTAGTTGACTGCATAAGGAAATTGACGTCCTAAAAATAACCCACCTAAAACCGTAATTACTTCCAAGTAGCATCTATTCACTAGCACCATACAACCCAGGCCGTCAGTGAACAAAATACACAAAGCCAACGGAGTAAATCTTTCCAGATAAGAGATACTTTGATTGCAACCCACCAATTCTACAGCCAGGATAATGTGACCAAATAGGAAATTATATGGAAAGGTAAACAATGTGAGATGTTGATCTTTGTCAAAAATTGCTATAACAGCGAAAACACGTCGTGGAAAAAGTTAAATTTTGCATATTGTTAAATGGGTTATAACGTTTCTGGTCTTGAACTTTTTATTCGTGAACTTATAATCGGATTACAGATCAGTGCACCTGTACTCTATACTGTAAAGTTGGCAGTTAAACCAATAAGGGGTTTAAACCTAAGTAGTTTGAAAACAGTCACGTACGACGGAACGCAAGCCGCGTTCTCGACAAGTGGTTTACTTCACCCGAGTAACTAGCTGGGACCGTTAGATCGTTCCGATTACATTCATTCGGGTCTCGAGTAATGACGCCATCGTTACGGGACACAAAACAGACGCTCTCTAGTTTCGGCAATTGTTATCTGCTAGTTGTTTGACGTTATGGCAATTGTTATCTGCTAGTTGTTTGACGTTAGGATCCATTACGCAAAAGTACACCAACTCTACAGAGAACACAGAACGTTAGCCCCTGGCACGATGGTTATCATGCGACACACGAAGAGACCGCGACAACCAGACACGGAAAGTACACCAAGGCGGTGTGTGGTGACACTGGAGGTTCTGTGCCATTAGCGCTGACAAGTGATGTTATTGTTATGTTTGCGAAAGGAAGACGAATGAGATGCGCGAGCAGCCTGATTGGCACTCATCAGTTTTCACCCGGTTCACTGCGCATGACGCAAATACCGGAAGTCGGTTGTGGAAATATTATGTTGCAACGCAAGAGGTGTTTGACCCCCAGATGCAGTGTTCGTCCGTAGAGTGACACACTGGGAGACAGACGCGCTAGTTGTCCCCAATTGCGAGCAGGTTTACGAGTTAAAACATGTTCTTGCGCACCCTTGCTCATAGCACGTTGCCATAGGTGGAGCTTGGAGGCAATATATTTTGGAAGGGTGTTTCCTGTTATTATTTCATATTTCTAGATGTGCTATATGTTGATGGTGATGATAATAATAGTTTATACATAATAATAACATTGTATTTGATTAAACTTATATCCCGCCTGGCAGATAGATGCGTTGTATAGCACATAACAAACACACTAATACACAACATGTACAACAGCAGAGTTGATTCTGTCCGTGCATGTGTCGTTTTCATTATTGATGGAGTTATTTCTCTCGGTGTTTCCAGAGCAGCCATCTTGTTGGTACCAGACACGTAACATCCGGCCAGGCGGCCTCGGAGAAATACACGAAGTGGACTTGACTGGTGAACCGCAACAGGACCTGCCGGTGTTCAGTGGACAGGTCGCTCGGGCTTCTACGAGTCCACGACACATTAGCCTCAGCGATGACGAAGCAGCCAATAAAACTTCGTTACAATACCACGTGATCATGAGGTCGGACATGAACAGTACGCGTCACCTGTGGCCTTGGGGGAGGGTGTATGGGTATGTAGTATTAGGTACTCTGTCGTGCGAACACGTTGGGTATCGCCGTTATCAGCATCGACACAGTGTATTGTTTGCATACTGTTTATTAGAGTTAAGCAACCTCGACAAGTCACTGGTTTGTGGTGATTGTAGAATTGCGATGACGTCGTCGTGTTGTAAAATAATTGTGACACGTGCCATGAATTGACTACCTCATCATATTACAAAACTATGTTGACAAACATATCATCATGCAGTATATCCGTATATAAAACGTAACTATTCATAACAAGCATGCATGTCAACGTTATAACACGGTTTCGTTGCAAAATATTTTCATGTAATTGTATGACATCATCGCTAGCGAGCTGATCCGCGACAGCAACGTTTTGCTTCATCTGCAACGAAAACGTTTTGTTTCCGCCGCAACATCCGGTCATTCCGTGACGACGACGTTTTGTTTCAGCTGCGACGCGTTGTCGTACGACACGTCGTCCTTGGCGAGTGTCTCCGTCGTCATCACCTTTCACGACAACGAGCAACTGTCAGATCTACTTCACACGGTCCGCTCCGTGCTACAGAGGACATCCCCGCATCTCCTCGCTGAAGTCATCCTCGTCGACGACAACAGTCAGAAAGGTGTTGTTGTCTTCGTTATCATTGTTGTTGTTGTTGTTGTTGATCTCTTTTTTATGAATGTCCATTCTAGTGTTGCGTTTTCAAGTCTTCGTTTGTATATAATGCGAAATAATTCCCTTCATGTTCATAAGTTGCATCACTGATTCATAGTTTTAAAGTCCAAGGAAGGGAATGGACACC
>JAODUO010000017.1:445000-575000 GCA_025642075.2 Ridgeia piscesae | reverse complement strand
GGCATAAGCAAAATGTTAGCCATTTGGTTATAACATTTGGCAATCCAAATAACATCGTGACATCAGCTTGCAGCGTCTTCTTCTTCTATCCTGCCTCGACTCTAATGGTGAAATGACATCGGAAGACGGGCGAGGGGTCTGTGCGGTCGACAAGACGGGCGAGGGGTCTGTGCGGTCGACAAGACGGGCGAAGGGTCTGTGCGGTCGACAAAACGGGCGAGGGGTCTGTGCGGTCGACAAGTCGGGCGAAGGGTCTGTGCGATTGACAAGACGGGCGAGGGGTCTGTGCGGTCGACAAGACGGGGGTAGGGGTCTGTGCGGTCGACAAGACAGGCGAGGGGTCTGTGCGGTCGACAAGACGGGTGAGGGGTCTGTGCGATCGACAAGATGGGCGAGTGGTCTGTGCTGTCGACAAGACGGGTGAGGGGTCTGTGCTGTCGACAAGACGGGTGAGGGGTCTGTGCGGTCGACAAGACGGGTGAGGGGTCTGTGCGGTCGACAAGACGGGCGAGGGGTCTGTGCGGTCGACAAGACGGGCGAGGGGTCTGTGCGGTCGACAAGACGGGCGAGGGGTCTGTGCGGTCGACAAGACGGGCGAGGGGTCTGTGCGGTCGACAAGACGGGTGAGGGGTCTGTGCGGTCGACAAGACGGGCGAGGGGTCTGTGCGGTCGACAAGACGGGCGAGGGGTCTGTGCGGTCGACAAGACGGGCGAGGGGTCTGTGCGGTCGACAAGACGGGTGAGGGGTCTGTGCTGTCGACAAGACGGGCGAGGGGTCTGTGCGGTCGACAAGACGGGTGAGGGGTCTGTGCTGTCGACAAGACGGGCGAGGGGTCTGTGCGGTCGACAAGACGGGCGAGGGGTCTGTGCGGTCGACAAGACGGGCGAGGGGTCTGTGCGGTCGACAAGACGGGCGAGGGGTCTGTGCGGTCGACAAGACGGGCGAGGGGTCTGTGCGGTCGACAAGACGGGCGAGGGGTCTGTGCGGTCGACAAGACGGGCGAGGGGTCTGTGCGGTCGACAAGACGGGCGAGGGGTCTGTGCGGTCGACAAGACGGGTGAGGGGTCTGTGCTGTCGCCAAACGGGTGAGGGGTCTGTGCGGTCGACAAGAAGGGCGAGGGGTCTGTGCGGTCGACAAGACGGGTGAGCGGTCTATGTGGTCGACAAGACGGGCGAGGGGTCTGTGCGGTCGACAATGTTTGTTACAAAAGCCGTTACTAGAGCTTCTGGTACCCTAGCCGTGGATAGATTTCACAGGTTGTTAGTTCACATGTCAGAGTGTAATCACCGTGAGTCCAACCAATTCGCATGCAATCCAAATCACAGCGTCGAGGTGGTCCTTGTCTGTGTATAGACTAACATCAGCACAGCAAGCAAGACTGGATCTAAACATCCCTCATTACATCGTAGGTATCAGGTGGCTGCTACAACTGTGCTATACTAAATGCACACCCTGCAATGTTGACCAGATCTGAAGCTGATGCTCCTCAGCGTTATCTGGTTAGACGAGCAAGCCGCACCAGTCTCTCTATGCCAAAACATGCGTTCACCGAACTAATCTCTAGAATCTACTCCACTGGCAGAACTTTCATCCGCTCTGCCGTCCAGACCTGGACTGGACGTCCGGACAGTGTAGTTGTGAGATCAATGACAAAGGTGCTCAGTCCTTCAACAGCTCTGTGCATTATCGTCTTATTCCTACAGTAGCAGAGGGTTCGATGACATTTTTCTAAGTTGTTGTGAACCGTTGATAGGGCCATTAGAACTACAGATACAGTGCATATACATACGCCTGTATGTGTGAATGACAATTGGAGTATCCCATCACTTTCGTGTAGTGGTTTGGTTACCCTAAAGCCTCTTCGACGTCGTTGTAACAGCTATTTAAGTCTTCTTCTCTGAGTATTATGTTATTGGTGCATATACTTTCACTATCTTGAGTTTGTAGCGCTTTATTATGAACAAGGTCTGCTACTCTGAGGCTGATACCGTTTACCCTCACTAAATGATCTTTCCATTTCCTCACCCTCACACGTCTTGTCAACTTGTCCTTTTTCACGCAGCAACAGCACAGCCAGGGTCACGTGGTCTCTTGCGACACGGACACGTCATACAGACACACAAGACACCCGTGTACACGCACATGGAGTCAAGTGCGAGTCTAGGCACTATATGTGTCGTATCATTAATAGAACAACATTGATCGTTCATGTTACAGCAGACGCTGACTCAGACTCGTGCACAGACAGAGACAGAGGCAGAGGCAGAGGCAGAGGCAGAGGCAGAGGCAGAGGCAGAGGCAGAGGCAGAGGCAGAGGCAGAGGAGCAGAGACAGAGACAGAGACAGAGACAGAGACAGAGACAGAGACAGAGACAGAGACAGAGACAGAGACAGAGACAGAGACAGAGACAGAGACAGAGGCAGAGGCAGAGACAGAGACAGAGACAGAGACAGAGACAGAGACAGAGACAGAGACAGAGACAGAGACAGAGACAGAGACAGAGACACACACACACACACACACACACACACACACACACACACACACACACACACACACACACACACACACACACACACACACACACACACACACACACACACACACACACACACACACACACACACACACACACACACATACACATACACATTTAACAAGATTTAACAAGATTGCCACCTAGAGATTCAACTCTAGATGGCAGGTGGACTAGGAAGCCATTTGGCTTATCGAGAGTCCAACCTATCTATCTAAGTATACCCCGCCCTTCTTAGGTATATGTCGATTTTATTTTTAAATATATTAACACTACTAGCACCTACACAATCAGCTGATAATCTGTTCCATTCGTTTACTGTTCTTTGTGAAAATGAAAATTTTCTAATATCTAGTCTACACTGCTTCTTTGCTAATGTAACTCCATGTCCTCTAGTCCTTCTCTCTTCCTTGACTGTGAAAAATATTTCTGTCAATATTTTCATATCCATTCAATATTTTAAACACCTCAATCTGATCTCCTCTCAATCTTCTGGTTTCTAGTGTTGTTAAACCACATTCTTTTAGACGCATTTCATAACTAATATTCCTGAGTTTTGGTATCATTTTGGTTGCTCTCCTTTGTATTCTTTCTAGCATATCAATATCCTTCTTGCGATATGGCCTCCATGCTTGTATACAATATTCTAAGTGAGGCCTAACTATTGTTTTATACAGCGGTATTATTAGTTCTTTTTCTTTGTACACTATATTTCGCCTAATTAATCCAATAATTTGGTTTCCCTTCGCTGCTGCAATTCCACACTGCTCTGATACCTTCATGTCAGCACTAATAGTTAACCCTAAGTCCTTTTCCTTTAAGGTAGTATTTAGTACAGTATCACCCATTGTATATTGTGCATCTTCATTCCCATGTCCTGTGTGAAGGCACTTACACTTTCCAAAATTAAACAGCATTTGCCACTTCTCAGACCATTCTATCAACTTATTAAGATCATCTTGTAAATGCTGTCTATCTGCATCACTTTTAATTTTCCTAAACACTTTTGTGTCGTCCGCAAACTTCAACACCTTGCTTGTTATGTCATCATCCAAATCATTGATATATATTAAGAATAAAATAGGTCCCAGTACTGATCCCTGCGGTACTCCACTCAAAACCGCTTTCCAGTTTGAAACCTCCCCATCAACTACTACTCTTTGTCTTCTATCAATAAGCCATTTTCTATCCAGTTGATCATTCCATTTCCTATGCCATGGGCCTTTAGTTTAAGTAGTAGTCTTTGGTGTGGCACTTTGTCAAAGGCTTTTTAAAAATCTAAGTAGATTATATCTACTGGTGATCCCTCATCTAGCCACTTTGTGACATCTTCTAAAAAACATAACATATTTGTTAAGCATGACCTCGCTTTTAAAAACCCATGTTGAGATGGGTTTATCAATTTATTTTTAACAAGAAAATCAACCAGGTGATCTTTAATTAGTCTTTCTAATAGTTTCAAATCACCGATGTTAAACTCACTGGTCTATAGTTCTCTGACTTGTTTCTCGAACCTTTTTAAATAATGGTATAATGTTTGCTTCTTTCCATTCTAACGGAACTATTCCCTCCTCTAATGACAAATTGAACACTGTTGCAAGCGGTATGCTGATTTGTTCTACAATTTCCAATAGTAATTTGGGAGGAATCCCATCCACTCCAGGTGATTTATTATCCTTCATATCTCTTATTTTCATAGCTACCATTGTTGGGGTTACAATTAGTTGTCCTAAATAGTCAAACTCTCTCCCTTCGAACTTAGTATCAAGTACTGGTAATGTACTAATATCTTCCCTAGTAAACACCGAACTAAAGTACTCATTTAGGTTTTCTGCCATTAAGAATCCCTCTGTTATTATGTTTCCATCTAGAGGACCGACCTTATCCTGAACTTTCTGTTTACTTCGAACATACGCATAAAAACTCTTGCTGTCATGTTTTATATTAAAAGCTATTTTTTGTTCGTAGCTTCTCTTTGAATTTCTAATTTCAGCTGTAGCTTGATTAAGTGCTTCTTTATAAATGCTATAGTCTTCTTCACTTCCGGTATGTCTATATATCTTCCACATCATTTGCTTGTACTTGATTTTTCTAATGGCTTCCTTCGATAAGTGTTTCTTCTTTGACCGTTTCCCCTGTTTTTTCAAGGGGACAAATTTGTCAACGACGCAGTCAATTTCACTCTTTAAAATATTCCAGCATTCTGTTGCTGTCTTATTCTTCAGTGTGTTATTCCAGTCTATCTTTGCTAAATATTCCCTCATGTCCTTATATCTTCCTTTGTGAAATTTTTTCTGTACCTTATTTTTCTATTCCGTTCTCCCTTTATTTTGATGATAAAATGTATCTGGTTGTGATCACTACACCCCAGTGGCTCACATATCTTGACATTATCAACAAATTCCTTCTGTGAGCTCAATACTATGTCTAACACGTTCTCGCCCCTGGTTGCTTCTAACACATGTTGAGAAAGGAAACTATCTTGTACTAAATTTAAAAACTCTTGATCCTCTCTCCCGGTACTCTGTAGAGATGTCCACTGTATATGCCCATGGTTAAAATCCCCCATAATAATACAGTCACGTTTACTCACTTCTTTGATAAGGTTATGTATTTTTTCATTCTCTTCCATGCTTATGTTTGGACTCCGATACAATAACCCAACAGTTAATGTTGACTTTCCTGTAACTATGTTACACCAGACAACTTCTTCACATTCTGCTTTTTTTCTAGTTTTATTTCATAAGCTTGGATGGATTCTTTAATATATAAAATAACTCCGCCTCCCCTTCTTCCTAATCTATCTTTCCTAAACATTACATACCCTGTCATTCCTAATTCGGCATCTGATATATCGGGTGTGGCCCAAGATTCAGTTATACCTATTATGTGAGGGTCAATATCTTCTACCATAATGTTTAGTTCATTTCTTTTGTTTACTATGCTCCTTGCATTTAAACAAACACATTTATAACCAAATTCCGTAGGGCTTTCCAGGCTGTTCTTTGCTGATGTCTTTTTGCTATCTTTATCTATACCTCTAGTATTTGGCTTCTCTGTGTATCCCCCCTGCAAAACTAGTTTAAAAAGTTGCAACCTGTTCCATTATTCATCGATCGAAGAAGGTTCTCGGAGAACACTGCTGCGCCCTTTCCGCTTAGATGGAGGCCATCTCTCATAAACATGTCTTCTTTACCAACAAAATATCCCCACAAATCTACAAATCCAACTCCTTCTTCTTCACACATCTGCTCTAATAGTCCGTTAATTGCCATCCTCTTGCAATTTCTAAATGTTGTTCCCCTTCCCCTCATCACTGGCAAGATTCCTGAGAGTATGATCTGTTCAACTCTCGTCTTCTTCAGTGTCTCTACCAACTCTCTGTATCTCTTTACTATCCTGGTTGTTCCATCCCTGTCTGCATTGTTCGTCCCTACATGTACTAATATAGACCCCCTTGGCCATGCCCCAATACGTTCTCTACCCGTTCAGTCACATGCTCTATCCTAGCCCCCGGAAGACAAACAACAACGTCTTCTCCTTTGCTTAATGTCCTGTCTGTCTTTCGCAAAATGGAGTCTCCCATAAATACCCTTTCTGTTCTCAATGCCCCCTCGATCACTGCTTCAGAGTAGCTCCTCCGTTTTGCATCTCCCTGGTTGCTGACTTTTCCCCCTGCCGCTTTCTCTGTTGTTCCTTTCTTTCCGGTCTCTTTTCTTCCTGTCATCGTTCTTGTTATTGATTTCCGTGTGGTCACATCAACTCTCACTTCCTTTCTTCCATTCGTCTTACCTCCTGTCGCATCTACTTCTCTCATCTCCTGTCCCCTTGTCCCTCCCTTCTTCTCTACTGTCACTTTCTCCCCTGTCACCTTCCTGCATGTCATGTTTCCTGTTGTTCTTTCTCCATTTGTTGTCCTTGCAATCACCCTCCCTCCACTCTCCATCCCCTTCACAATATCCGTTAGCCTAGCTAACTCTGCTGTCAGACAGTCCACTTTCCAACACCCTAAACATTGGAACGTAAACCCTTCCTCCGTTGTCTCTGACCAAGTTTTTCCGCACCCCGATACGGCAAAATCCACCAAGCTGTGGCAGTGGTTACACACCAAGTGCCTCCTTGCCTTCACTTGCCGCTTGCCAGGTGCCATATTACGATTAGTCTTTAGAAAGACTGTTTGTTTATTGTGTACAGCAACTGCAGCACACTTTATGTTATAAACAACTTACTACCTATGCTACCATGAACAATAAGTTTAGTCTGTACTGGTACCGTTCCCTAGTGGAAACGGTGGACACTACCTATATAAACAAACAAGGGTTTCCTTCACATACGCATACGCATACGCATACGCATACGCATACGCATACGCATACGCATACGCATACGCATACGCATACGCATACGCATACGCATACGCATACGCATACGCATACGCATACGCATACGCATACGCATACGCATACGCATACGCATACGCATCCGCATCCGCATCCGCATCCGCATCCGCATCCGCATCCGCATCCGCATCCGCATCCGCATCCGCATCCGCATCCGCATCCGCATCCGCATCCGCATCCGCATCCGCATCCGCATCCGCATCCGCATCCGCATCCGCATCGACGCATACGCATACGCATACGCATCGCATCGGCATACGGCATACGGCATACGGCATACGGCATACGGCATACGCATACGCATACGCATACGCATACGCATACCCCATCCGCATCCGCATACGCATCCGCATACGCATACGCATACGCATACGCATACGCATACGCATACGCATACGCATACGCATACGCATCCGCATACGCATCGCATACGCATCCGCATCCGCATCCGCATCCGCATCCGCATCCGCATCCGCATCCGCATACGCATACGCATACGCATACGCATACGCATACGCATACGCATCCGCATCGCATCGCATCCGCATCGCATCGCATCCGCATACGCATCGCATCCGCATCCGCATACGCATCCGCATCCGCATCCGCATACGCATACGCATACGCATACGCATACGCATACGCATACGCATACGCATACGCATACGCTACGCATACGCATCGCATCCGCATACGCATACGCATCGCATACGCATCGCATACGCATCCGCACCGCATCGCATCCATCGCATCGCATCATGCATCCTACGCATACGCATACGCATACGCATACGCATACGCATCGCATACGCATACGCATACGCATACGCATACGCATACGCATACGCATACGCATACGCATACGCATACGCATACGCATACGCATACGCATACGCATACGCATACGCATACGCATACGCATACGCATCGCATCGCATTCTCGCATCCGCATACGCATACCCCATACCCCATACCCCATCCGCATACCGCATACGCATACGCATACGCATACGCATACGCATACGCATACGCATACGCATACGCATACGCATACGCATACGCATACGCATACGCATACGCATACGCATACGCATACGCATACGCATACGCATACGCATACGCATACGCATACGCATACGCATACGCATACGCATACGCATACGCATACGCATACGCATCCGCATCCGCATCCGCATCCGCATCCGCATCCGCATACCGCATCCGCATACGCATACGCATACGCATACGCATACGCATACGCATACGCATACGCATACGCATACGCATACGCATACGCATTACGCATACGCATACGCATACGCATACGCATACGCATACGCATACGCATACGCATACGCATACGCATACGCATACGCATACGCATCCGCATCCGCATCGCATCGCATCGCATCGCATCGCATCGCATCGCATCGCATCGCATACTGCATCGCATCTCGCATCCTGCATACTCGCATCGCATCGCATCGCATCCTGCATCGCATACGCATCGCATCCGCATCGCATCCGCATACGCATCCGCATCGCATCGCATCGCATCGCATTCGCATTCCCGCATCTGCATTGCATCGCATCGCATCGCATACGCATCGCATCACGCATCCTGCATCGCATTGCATCTCATCTCATCTGCATCATCAATACATGCACTGCACTGCACACATCCACCCTACGCATACGCATACGCATACGCATACGCACGCATACGCATCGCACGCATCCCTACGCATCACGCATCCCGCATCCACGCACCGCATCCGCATCCGCATCCGCATCCGCATCCGCATCCGCATCACCGCATCCGCATCACGCATACGCATACGCATACGCATACGCATACGCATACGCATACGCATACGCATACACATACGCATACACATACACATACACATACACATACACATACACATACACATCCACACCCCTACATACATACCAACCCTACGCACATACGCAACGCCCTACACATACATACACATCGCACGCACGCACGCAAAACACACAACACACACCACACACACACACACTACACACAACACACTCACACCCCGCACACACACACACACCACACACCACCAACACACACCGCCGCCCCACACACAATATAAACACTTAAACGTTCTTTCCCCCGTACACACACGCACACACGCACACGCGCGCGCACAAACACACACACACACACACACACACACACACACACATACACACTCCCTATCAACCACACACACATATACACACCTTCCCCTCCCCACACACACACACCACACACGCACACACGCACACACGCACACACGCACACACGCACACACGCACACACGCACACACGCACACACGCACACACGCACACACGCACACACGCACACACGCACACACGCACACACGCACACACGCACACACGCACACACGCACGCACACACACGCGCGCGCACACACACACAAATTAAATATTGTCTTGTTAAACGGATTTGCTTTTTGTGAGGTTACATTTTGCAGTTCATCTGTATTTTGTGACAATCTTTTCTTTGCATACGTTAGAGGCGATAATAAGTTGTACGATGCATATCCTTTTTAATGACATTAAAGTGAATTTAATTAAATGATCATACGGGTGTCATGTGGGAGGACCAGACGGGTTTCACGTGGGAAGCCTAGACGGGTGTCACGTGGGAGGACCATGACCAGACGGTTATCACGTGGGAATTTTTACATAGAGGTGCGTACTATCATTTCTATGTTGTATAATCACAAAATGTGCGGACTAAAAATTTGATTCGGAGGGGATGGTTGCTTTTCGGGACAGACATACATGCAAGACACATAAGAGGTGATGGTTACTCATAGAGACATATGGACAGACTAACACACAAGAGGTGATGGTTACTCATAGAGACATATGGATAGACTAACATATAAGAGGTGGTGGTTACTCATAGAGACATATGGACAGATTAACACATAAGAGGTGGTGGTTACTCATAGAGACATATGGACAGACTAACATATAAGAGGTGGTGGTTACTCATAGAGACATATGGACAGACTAACACATAAGAGGTGGTGGTTACTCATAGAAACATGTGGACAGACTAACACACAAGAGGTGATGGTTACTCATAGAGACATATGGACAGACTAACATATAAGAGGTGGTGGTTACTCATAGAGACATATGGACAGACTAACACATAAGAGGTGGTGGTTACTCATAGAAACATGTGGACAGACTAACACACAAGAGGTGATGGTTACTCATAGAGACATATGGGCAGACTAACATATAAGAGGTGATGGTTACTCATAGAGACATATGGACAGACTAACATATAAGAGGTGATGGTTACTCATAGAGACATATTGACAGACTAACACATAAGAGATGATGGTTACTCATAGAGACATATGGACAGACTAACACAGAAGAGGTGTTGGTTACTCATAGAGACATATGGACAGACTAACATATAAGAGGTGATGGTTACTCATAGAGACATATGGACAGGCTAACACATAAGAGATGATGGTTACTCATAGAGACATATGGACAGACTAACACATGAGAGGTGATGGTTACTCATAGAGACATATGGACAGACTAACACATAAGAGGTGATGGTTACTCATAGAGACATATGGACAGACGAACACATACGAGGTGATGGTTACTCATAGAGACATATGGACAGACTAACACATAAGACATGATGGTTACTCATAGAGATATATGGACAGACTAACACATAAGACATGATGGTTACTCATAGAGACATATGGACAGACTAACACATAAGACATGATGGTTGCTCATAAAGACATATGGACAGACGAACACATAAGTGGTGATGGTTACTCATAGAAACATATGGATAGACTAACACATAAGAGGTGATGGTTACTCATAGAGACATATGGACAGACTAACACATAAGAGGTGATGGTTACTCATAGAGACCTGTCGACAGACGAACACATAAGAGGTGATGGTTACTCATAGAGACCTGTCGAGAGACGAACACATAAGAGGTGATGGTTACTCATAGAGACATATGGACAGACTAACACATAAGAGGTGATGGTTATTCAAAGAGACATATTGTCAGACTAACACATAAGAGGTGATGGTTACTCATAGAGACCTGTCGACAGACGAACACACATTGGAACCCGGATCCTCTTAGTCGAGAGTCCGAAGCTCCACTCCTGAGCCACTGTGATCTACACATGGCATGCCGGGACGATTCCTGATAACAGAACAGACATTCTTGCTTCAACCATGTCACATACAACGTACCCTCGCCGTCGCCGTACAAGTAGTAGATCTTGCGCCATTCGTACTTCCGGATGATGCTGACGAGTGCGCCTGCGTACAGCGGGCTCATATAGAGCTCGTAGTTGTGCTGTTGTCCCGTTGTATTGATGGCCATGCTCGGCGTGATGAACGGCATCCTGAAGGTGCTCGTGTACGACTTGATGGCGTTGATGCTGCTCGCCCGGTGCGTGCCAAACAGCGCGACGATACCGCGGGACATGAAGCTGCAGACTGCAAACGGACGGCGGAACGTGGGAATTGTCATATTCAGGACAGTGGCACCGTATGTTTCTGGAGAGGGTGGGATTACTTAGGCTTATCCGCTATGATTAAGCATGGGCGGTGTTTTGTGCGCTTCACGTTGGATGCAGTTAGAGTTTGTTGTAAACTGCAATGGGATTTGTTATGGAGGGCTTTTGTGCGCCTCAGCTCATATAAACATAAATACGCCACGTTCCGATGCATTTTATGATGGAGCAGTACAATTACGTCATTCCTCAGAAGCGGTCATATAGCGAACATAATTGTGTCAGGGAGTCAGTGAAGAAAATTAGGCTGGATATATAAAGAAGTAATTATTCGATGTAAGATAGAACCACATTGGCACTGTAAGTTAAAGGGATGTTTGAATAAGACCGGACGATGCAACCTTGAGAAGGCCGCGGGAAATGGAGAAGACCACAGCTGAGAAGGGACAATTCGATGTTAGAAAGAATGGGTATACAGGCGGAAAGATCAGCGCAGCAAGACACAATCCAAACTTCGTCCAATGGAACCGGGAGTAATGGGAAAATACGTGCACTTGAAAAGTACATTGGAAAAATGCATGAAGAAGGGACATTATACGTAATTGTTGTGTTTCGAGCAATGATTAGTTGTTGCTGTACTCACTGTTCGTCGTCACGGAGTAGCTGTCGTTCATGGCGATATGGACGACGTCCCCGATCAATTTGAGCCGAGACTGGTCACTGTTGAACACCATCAGTTTGTAGCTCAGGGCTGTACTCGTCTCGACTGACGTGTGGTCAAACCAGGCGCCTACAGCGGACACGCCGTTATAGAGAGACACGTACACACACACATCGCCTAATAGACTCACTTGAACTGTTTAAGTCCAACTTAAAAACACATCTTTTAAGGGCGCATTTGTAAACTACTTGTAGGGTATTTTATAATGAATTTGTTTTAACTGTCATTATAGTTTATTACTATATTTTATTATTTTATTTTATCTATTTATTGCTGATAAGTTTAGGTTATGAACTAGGATTTTAGAAGCTTTATTTAATTATCTATTATCATTTAACATTTCGTCTTTACGTGCAAGTTTAAACTGATTATGAATATTTTAAATATGTGTGTTACAATGTATTTTATGCGCCTCTGAGCGGAAATTGTTCCGGATATACGGCGCTTTACAAATACAAATTATTTTTATTATTATTACAAGTAAGCCAACCACGCTCAACACAGCAACACTAAATACCATCAGCCATAGGGAGAGTTTTGAGCAGGAGATGGACAGTGCTCTCGCCCAATGGAGGAGAAGGAAAGCTCAACACCAGACGAGAAATGGGCAACTCTGCAAAGGTCGTATACAACACAGCCAAGACATATCTTGGCAATCCAGAGAGAAAACACCAGGACTTTTATGAGCTGAAGAAACCAAGCCCACCAGAGAGTGTTGCAAACCAGGAGCATTAGATCCACCACTGCAGCATACAAAGATGCCTGTAGACTGCTACAAAAACGCACCCGTGCACTGAAGTCAGATTGGTGGGAAAGGAAGGCAGTGGAGCTGCAGAGAGCTGCTGACAGAAGCGACATGAAGGGGTTCTACAATGGACTGAAGGAAGTGTGGGGACCCAAGAAGAAGGGACCTGTTCACTTTAAAAAAACAAACGGATGGAATGAAGACCTTCTCTGATAGCAAGAGAGTTGTGGCAAGATTGAGTGAACACTTCCAGAAGCTACTCAACGTCCCTGACGACATAGATCATGAAGCTCTGGACAACATCCCGCAGCGCATTACCAAGACAAGATTCGATGAGATTCCAACCATGGATGAGATGGCTAGAGCAATCGCCGGCCTGAAAGATGGCAAAGCACCTGGGGGAGATATAATTCTTGCTGAAGTATGGAAGCACGGAGGAGACAAATCTGTTCAGCAGACTGCACCAACTAAACACCAATGCCTGGGAGGTGTATTCTGTACCACAACCATGGAAGGATTGCAGCATTGTAACCATCTACAAGAAAGATGATCGAACAGAGTGTGGGAATTATAGAGGAATCTCTCTCCTCTCCAAACCAGGCAAGATCTTTGCCAGGATCCTCCTCAACAGACTATCTACCCACATAACACCAGAGGTAGTTCCGGAGACACAATATGGCTTCAGAGGTAACCGGAGCACCGATATATTGGATAGTAGTGCAAGGCTTTGTGCAGGACCAAATTATTGCCAGTCACACATGTTTTGGTGGTGGACACATGGATGTTAACTATTAAGCCAGTTTACAAAAGTGGAAAATGTGTCTGATGCCCTGAAATGGACTACAACATACACGTGACACCATTTACACTCACTTCAGTGTCCCAGGAATTTTGCATAAGGCATAACCTCCAGAAGGGTCTTTGGTGTTATTTGGCAATACTGGTCAATCGCTAGCATTTATTGCTACAGTACATGTCGAGGCAGCTTTCAGAATCATTCTTGTGGCACCAAGTGATACACCTAATGCTATGTTGAGTTTTCAGTGCAGGGACATGTTTTCCTTTGATGCATTCCTGCCAATTGGGTATTGTAGCTCCTGTGCAGTTTTGGTTTCTTTCAGTGCGCACACAGCTACGTGACATTCACTATGTGGTGTGTGATTGTCTGGTTTGTTTATCCAATATCTGGATTGGTAACGAACAACATGTTGTACTATACGCTACACTTACTGACGTTGTTCTTTGTGCGCTCCGTAAGTGTAGCGTATAGCACTATACGCTACACATACTGACGTTGTTCTTTGTGCGCGTCAGTAAGTGTAGCGTATAGCACTATACGCTACACTTACTAACGTTGTTCTTTGTGCGCGTCAGTAAGTGTAGCGTATAGCACTAAACGCTACACTTACTAACGTTGTTCTTTGTGCGCGTCAGTAAGTGTAGCGTATAGCACTATACGCTACACTTACTGACGTTGTTCTTTGTGCGCGTCAGTAAGTGTAGCGTATAGCACTATACGCTGCACTTACTGACGTTGTTCTTTGTGCGCGTCAGTAAGTGTAGCGTATAGCACTATACGCTACACTTACTGACGTTGTTCTTTGTGCGCGTCAGTAAGTGTAGCGTATAGCACTATACGCTACACTTACTAACGTTGTTCTTTGTGCGCGTCAGTAAGTGAAGCGTATATAGCACTATACGCTACACTTACTGACGTTGTTCTTTGTGCGCGTCAGTAAGTGTAGCGTATAGCACTATACGCTACACTTACCGACGTTGTTCTTTGTGCGCGTCAGTAAGTGTAGCGTATAGCACTATACGCTACACTTAATGACGTTGTTCTTTGTGCGCGTCAGTAAGTGAAGGCTATAGCACCATACGCTACACTTACTGATGTTGTTCTTTATACGCGTCAGTAATTGTAGCGTATATAGCACTATACGATACACTTACTGACGTTGTTCTTTGTACGCGTCAGTAAGTGTAGCGTATATAACACTATACGCTACACTTACTGATGTTGTTCTTTGTACGCGTCAGTAAGTGTAGCGTATATAGCATTATACGCTACATTTACTGGTGTTGTTCCTTGTACGCGTCAGTAAGTGTAGCCTATAGCACTATACGCTACACTTACTGACGTTGTTCTTTGTGCGCGTCTGTAACTGTAGCGTGTAGCATTATACGCTACACTTGCTGACGTTGTTCTTTGTACGCGTCAGTAAGTGTAGCGTGTAGCACTATACGCTACACTTGCTGACGTTGTTCTTTGTACGCGTCAGTAAGTGTAGCGTGTAGCACTATACGATACACTTGCTGACGTTGTTCTTTGTACGCGTCAGTAAGTGTAGCGTGTAGCACTATACGATACACTTGCTGACGTTGTTCTTTGTACGCGTCAGTAAGTGTAGCGTGTAGCACTATACGATACACTTGCTGACGTTGTTCTTTGTACGCGTCAGTAAGTGTAGCGTGTAGCACTATACGATACACTTGCTGACGTTGTTCTTTGTACGCGTCAGTAAGTATAGCGTGTAGCACTATACGATACACTTGCTGACGTTGTTCTTTGTACGCGTCAGTAAGTGTAGCGTGTAGCACTATACGATACACTTGCTGACGTTGTTCTTTGTACGCGTCAGTAAGTGTAGCGTGTAGCACTATACGCTACACTTGCTGACGTTGTTCTTTGTGCGCGTCTGTAAGTGTAGCGTATAGCACTATACGCAACACTTACTGACGTTGTTCTTTGTGCGTCTTTTCTTCAGTGTTTTTCTTTCTTTATCTAATGGTAAAAATGCCGTTGTTGACGACGTTGTAGCGCTTACATTTTTCCGGCGTAAGAAACGTTCCCGTTGACGTTTCTGCGCATGCGCGATATAAGTGAACTCATCAATGTGCAGCGAAAAGACAAAGCATTTATGGTACAAATATTACGGGTTGTTCGTTAGGATGTATATAACCTCTCAGCAAAGTTATTTGTCGCAAATTAACACGAGGCAAACAAGTTTTGAGGCATATTTTGATGGCAAGCGTAAATCACGTGACTCTAGTGCGCCATAATCCGTGACAGTGATTTATTAAAAAAAAAACGTAATATTTTCTTGCATTGAACGACATTTTAAGAAACTCTTCACAGTAATCATCACAGGAAAGTTAACGAACAGCTCGTGGCATTTACAACGAAAATGCTTTGTTGTTTCGCTGCACATTGATGATTTTACATTTAAAATCTGCATTCGTCATTGCTGGAATCACAATAAGATCGTTATTATATAATCGTTATATAAATCGTTAATATAATAATCTCCCTACTCGAACTCGGAGTAAATGTTATATGCACTTATAAATGTTGAGTACCACATGGATTATCGACTGTTTGATCGGCGTCAACGACCTGACCTATTTTAATGGATTTTGTTCGTCGGCGATTAGGAAACACTCTGAGGATTTATTAAAATTTAATGTTCTCACTTGCATCAGTAGGTGAATTCGTCGATCGTTTAATGACGTCTGGGTATATCAACACTAAGCGATGCCGTAGCCTGTGGGTAATGTGATAGTCGCCGGGCGAACGCGCGGGGGAATTTGCCCACGGGCCTGTCTGTCTTGTCATCAAATTGTAACCGGACACTCCAGTCATCAGAGGCCGATGTCGGGCGACAGTCAAAGGAGAGTCGCTGTGAGGAGACAGGAACGATGTAATAAACATAAATATATTAATAATATATATGCTATTAATATATTTATGTTTATTACTATCACTGCAGTATTGCTAGCACGGGTGTCGATCGGTGGGGGACGGGGGGACGCGTCCCCCCACTTTTCAGCGTGGGGGGACAGCATAGAAATTGTCCCCCCCCCCACTTTTCAGCTCATAAAAATTGCGTGACTCGCCACTCCTCTCTCTTAAAAGCCGCTACACAGGACTAGCTACACTATAAACTCGCGATATGAAGTTCCGACCATGCACCCATTAAAAAATCGACTAGATCAATTGCTTGACTGGCCACACCGCGCAACTTGATTTTACTTTAGTAAATAACCACCATACCGGACTGCGCCGTTGCCGGGCTCTATCAGTTTGCAACCTTGTGTTGATATTATTTATAGGCTCTAGCACGGGCGTCGATCGATGGGGGACGGGGGAGACGCGTTCCCCCCACTTTTCAGCGTGGGGGGACAGCATAGGAATTGTCCCCCCCCCCACTTTTCAGTTCAGAAAAATTGCGGGGCATGTAGCCTGATTCACCACTCCTCTCTCATAAAAGCCGCTACATAGGACTAGTAGCTTGACACTAATCTCGCGATATGAAGTTCCGACCACCCATTAGAAAATCGACTGGCCACAGCGCGCAACTTGATCTTACTTTAGTAAATAATCATCATGTCGATGTAGCACTTACATTTTTCCGGCGTTATAAACGTTCCGATTGACGTTTCTGCGCATGCGCGATAAATGTAATATCATTAATGTGCAGCGAAAGGACAATGCATTTATGGTATAAATATTACGGGTTGTTCGTTAAGATATATAAAGTTATTTGTAGCAAATTAGCAGGAGGCAAACAAGTTTTGAATCATGTTTTGATAGCAAACGTGACTATAGTGCGCCATAATCCGTGACGGTGATAATAAAACGTAAGATGTTATTGTATTGAACGACATTTTAAGCAACTCTTCACAGTAATCACCACAGGAGAGTTGATGAACAGCCCATGGCATTCATACCAAAAATGCTTTGACGTTTCTGCGCATGCGCGATATATATATATATATATATATATATATATATATATATATATATATATATATATATATATATATATCCGATCCCATTCAGCAGAGTCAATCGAACGTTTATAACGACCGTAAAAATGAGCCGCTGCCGTGCTCTATCAGTTTGCATCCTTGTGTTAATATTATTAGTTGGTTCTAGCCATCTAATAACATTATAAATTATGAAATTTGTGTTTCACATTCACCCCTTCCTGCTTGATGCTTATCGCCTACGTCCGAAGCGGCGGGTTCCTGCACTTTGTGCAACTTATTCCCATTTGAGTGATGACAAATTTATTTGCCAAAATATAGGATTGGGAAGTTCTACACAACATGGGCGTCGATCGGTGGGGGACGAGGGGACCACGTCCCTCCACTCTTCAGCCTGAGGGGACAGCGTAGGAAATGTTCCCCACTTTTTCAGTTCATAAAAACAAATTTACAGGCATATAGCGAGGCTGATCACTCCCCTCTCTTAAAAACCCTACATCGGTCTAGTAGTTCAGATATAAACTTCCGACTACCCAGTGGAAAATTATTAAATAAATTACTTGGTTGGCCGCAACTAGATCTTAGTTCAGTAAATATTCATCATGCCGGGCTCTGTCAATTTGCACCTTTGTGTTGATATATTAATAGGCACTAGCCATCAAGCACATTATAGATTATACATTTTTATTTGCCCTGTCACCCCTTGGATTGCAGCCTGGTCGCCCTGGTGGATACCTATATCGCCTACGGCGGAACCAGCGGATTCCTGCACTTTGTGTAATTTAAAAAGATTTAACCAGATTTAACAAGATTGCCACCTAGAGATTCAACTCTAGATGGCGGGTGGACTAGGAAGCCATTTGGCTTATCGAGAGTCCAAACTATCTATTTACGTATACCTCGCCCGTCTTAGGTATATGTCGATTTTATTTTTAAATATACTAACACTACTAGCACCTACACAATCAGCTGATAATCTGTTCCATTCGTTTACAGTTCTTTGTGAAAATGAAAATTTTCCATTTCCAAAATTTCCCATTTGAGTGAATTTGTTTGCCAAATGGTGGGATTGGGAAGTCCTACACAGGCACCCGTGTAACATTTGTATCTTGTCACCACGGACCATAGATATAAATAGAACACACTAGTAGAACTATAAGGGAAAGATTAATGCCATGGACTTAGTGCCACGGACTTATATGCACATAAGTCCGTGTTGTCACTATGAATCAAGGCAAGCAGTTATGGGTCCAAAGTCTAGCCTCCAAATTGTCAGGGATTGGGGTGAGCCATGTCCTCTCTTCAAATATATGTAGCCAACATAACTATTTTAAATAGCATAACATAAAGGCCTTTTTTATTTTAGAATTATACATATATATATATATATATATATATATATATATATATATATATATATATATATATATTAAAATTATACATTATATACATACATAAAAATACATACATATATGTATATATAAATTGGTCCCCCGTCCCCCCTACTTTTAAAACCTGATCGACGCCCCTGATTGCTAGTATTAGTGGTTTGTTTTTAATTTCATATATCTAGTAATCATTTTAAAGAATATAATATAATGTGTAAATACATATATGGCGTAATTTATTCATAACATATTCTACAAGGTTTTTATCACAGCGAATCACTTATTATATGTATATAATAATAATAAGCTAAGCAGAAATATAATGTTTGTTGTGTAAAACTAGTTATGTAGAAAATAAAAATGTCTAATTGTTTCTTAAATTGTGCTAGATTGCCGTTGTCGCGCATATTCCAAGGGAGTTTGTTCCACAGAGTGGGTCCTGTACAGGCAAATGCACGGCGGCAGAAACGTTCTAAATTCACTCTAAATCTAAACATAGCCGTGTTGTTCCTTCACAAGTGACGGTGCTGTTCTCCATAAGGGTTGTGTACATTGTATATATAAATGCTACCGGCTGCTATACGGGTGACCGGCGTGTAAGTGTAAGCGTTCAACGGCGATCACGAGGTTGTGACGTCACAGTAAAGCACGCCACCAATAATCACGTCAAGCGTGACGTCTACAAGTAGAACTTGGAACACAAAAGTATGTGGCGTACTTGCGTGGGACGGTTGCGTGCGTGCATGCGTGTCTCTGTCTGTATGCGGTATGGGCTAAGTCGGTGAGGACGTGTTTAAAAATTACGCACCTCCCGGATATACGGTCGGATGACTAATGAACTGTTTAACAAGATTTGACCAGATTTAACCAGATTTAACAAGAATTAACAAGATTGCCACCTACAGAATCAACTCTAGATTGCGGGTGGGCAAGGAAACCCTTTGGCATATCGAGAGTTCAACCTATCTATCTAAGTGCACCCCGCCCTTCTTAGGTATATGTCGATTTTATTTTTAAACATAATATTAACACTACTAGAACATACACAATCAGCTGATAATCTGTTCCATTCATTTACTGTTCTTTGTGAAAATAAGAATTTTCTAATATCTAGTCTACACTGCTTCTTTGCTAATGTAACTCAATGCCCTCTAGTCCTTCTCCCTTCATTAGCCGAGAAAACAATATTTCTGTCAATATTTTCATACCTATTCAGTATTTTAAATACTTCTATCTGATCTACTCTCACTCTCCTGGTTTCTAGTGTTGTTAAACCACAATCTTTTAGACGCATTTCATAACTAACATTCCTGAGTTTTTATATCATTTTGGTTGCTCTCCTTTGTACTCATTCAATATTCTTCCTGCGATATGGTTCAACCCATTATCCCGTGTCTGCCCTGTCTCTCACTTCCCACGGAACGGTCAACACCGCGCTCAGGCAGTTTTCACGTCTATTTATGCACTGTTTTAAATTCCTTAAAGCTGCAAGGAGCAGTTTTCTGTTAGCCGCTTAGCTCCTTAAAACCGACGTAGAGTCGTCCGACCATTTCCCCACAACGGATAAGGAGAGATTTCCGGCAAATTTGCGCATGCCACGGATAAAACTGGTTCTTCTTGGTGTTCTCCGATGTTGTCACAAATATTATTTGTATTAATATAAATCGATGTTTTATGCTCCGTTACCTGGAATTGGCCTATAGGGTATTAACTACTAACATGAGGTACGCTGAACTCGTTAGTTGTCTTTAGTATGGAAACACGGCGATATTGTTGAACACCAGTGCATTTTGCTGTTGTGCCATCAATCGCCAGTTATATTGCAAACATACTTGTTTATAATCATAGTGAGTTGGTTTTGAGTTTCCTGAAAGAGTGATTCGTGCTCTTGAATCTCTCAACGTTGCGCCTTGTTGAACTACACCGGGAGACGCACCAGGTGTAATTACGTCACACAAACAACAGAGGGAGATGCTCGAGTGATTCAGCTTCCTTATTGCAATGCTTTGGCAATCTAGACGGTTCGCAACAACTCTGCGCCGCATCATCATCGTTGCAACAAGTGACCATTCGTAAGGATGGAGAGTACACTGTTGACCGAGAATGGAAGGTCACATGCAGATGTTATTTAATTGGTGACACATCGTTCTCCTCCTTAATCTTTTTCTTCATTTTCCTAACTTTTATGTCACTACGTTCTCTATCAACAATCGGCATATCTAATTCCCTCTATCGTTTAAGATTGTTCCCCATTCCTCTCCCACTCTTTCCAGGGTTCTCATAACGCAGTGTCCCATCGCAATCTCCTGGCCTCCTTTTCCCATCACTCTGGGTACCTGCTCTCATTGTCAGATGTTCACCTCCGAGTCTCTCCACGTCGCTTTGCTCCACTGCAACCTGCACCCTCAGATCCTCCATTCTTCTCTTATCCGCGCGCTCTTTTCACTCCCGAAATACTTCTTACGCAGTTGTTTACCCAAACCTGCACTTTCTCTCGTGCTTCTTGCGTCGTCTCTAGGCCATTCATATTATACCGGTGTGACAAATGATCAGAACACCTTTCATTTAAGTTTACGTGATACGCGCCTATCGTCCGTCACATATTCGAGTTTCTTCCACGCGTTTGTCCCTGCTGTAATCCTCCCGTGGCGCCTGAGTCGCCCCCCCCCCATACATCCTTCCACCCAGGTATATGCAATCCTCTCTTTGTTTGAGCCTAATTTGTGACAAGTCACATACACAATACGGCATGATTTGTGGATTGAAACCAGTGGCTTAAGTGGCCCGACGGCTTAAAAAAGGCATTATGCCAGCGGCCAGTGGTTAATGTCGAGGCGTGTGCGGCTATAGAACGCAGAACAAGACAGAGGGACTGCACAGGCCTACAACACATAATGTTGACAAATAGGTATGTTCAATACGTTAACTACGTTGACAGTTGGTGCGTTCACGTTATACATTAGTTGACATGTTATGCTTCTTTCATGAGAAACATATTCAGATAAACTTGTGTGGTTCCTATAACCATTTGAACAACCACAAGCCGCACGGATGTAGGTTATCCATTTTATTTTGGTTGTTCCTTGAATAGCATAAGCTGATGACCAAAACAAAGTGGTCGGTTAGTTTCGTCTAACATCCAACCGAGGCCGTCACTTCGTTGTCAGGAAATAATCCCAGCGAATGAAACGTTCTACAGTAAAAACTGTTTTGGGCGACCTCTGTCATGAGCGACCACCCGTCTTGAACGACCGCTTTCCTAGGCACGGATCGTTCTTGGTTAAAACGAACCTGCCATGAACGACTACCTGCCAAACGCTGCGATCAGCGACCACACAAATTTTTCACGCGACCGGTGTTTTCACCTGCTAACAGCGACTGGAACATGTATCGTTGTCAGTTTCAAGTTCACTAAATGCCTATATCGTCGAGTTAGCTGATTGGTCAATTTCATCGATCAAAGTGCGCGACGACGAGGGAGACGACGAGGAGGAGGTGTCATCACAGCCGGCACCGGTGCCGCTCATATTTCAGCAGGCAGCTGAACACCTACGGGCATTGCGCGGCTCCGTCTTGTTTACAAATCAGCCACAGTTCACTGCTTTAATTTGCCACGCGGAACAATTACTTGAAACTGAACAATGCAAACTGCATTAAGCAGACAACTATAGATGCGGTTTTTTCTTTTTAGAAAGTGATTATTTTAGGTGAACAGTGCTCGAAGAATTTTCGGTGGGCAGGAATGTAAATCTGACATTAACAGTAAGGAATATAATACACTGTAAATTATATTAACTTGTATCCCAGTGTGTTTGTGCCTTGGTTTACACATAGCATTGACGATCTTTTTATACTAGTACAATACTTACCTATCTGTGTAAATTATACACACTTACGTGTGTCTGTACACATTCATAGTTATGTTGAAGTGATGTTCTGTACAATCTCTGTGTATGAGAGCGCGCGCGCGTGTGTGCGTGTGTGTGCGTGCGTATGCGCAAGTGTGCGTGCGTGCGTACGTGCGTGCGTTCGCGCGTGCGGTCTTTCTTGTGGTTGCTGTACGTGGTCGTGGGCGTGTGGACCTGTCAGCACATTCAAAAGAAAGAGTCACCAGGTATTGTTATTGTTGTTGTTGCTACTGCTGCTGTTGTTGTTGTTGTTGTTGTTGTTGTTGTTGTTGTTGTTGTTGTTGTTGGTTACCTGCAGCCCTCTACAAACGTTCCAAATATACAGGCCTATTTCTAGTACACGTCCTGTTCTCTTTCTTTTCATCCGTGACATTGTCCGTCGGGTTGTCTAGGCACATGCCCTGGTTAGCTCAAGTAGCGTGGTTATGTGACAAACCGCAAATGATCAACACGCTGATACCGAGAAAGTGGTTTTGATGGCTGCGGCCAATTAAATTCTACCGGTGGTCACTTGTTGGTGGCGTCGACAATAGTGACGAGGACTACTTTGCAACAACGGGATGGGGGGTCAACTACTGTGTCGAATGAACCTGGTGAGGTCCCTGTGATCGGGTTAATTGGGGCAACAGATTTCTGCGTGTGGAAAACACGCGCAGCCTTCCTTTCCCGCGGACGTCGAGTTGAGGGTCCACGCCGGATGCCGACACAAAGTCCCACGTCGATCTAATTGAGTATACACACAGTGGATATGCAGACAGAATGTGTGTGATTGCCAAAGTGCATATTATCTTCGTACTGTCGTAGTAATTGCATCACCTAGAACATCGGTTCCCAATCGTTTTCTCCCTGCGTACCCCTAAGATCAGAAACGATCGACAGGATACCCTATCTTAAAAAATCCATACGTTAACTACATTACACGCTACGATAACACACGCTTTTCTTGAAGAGATATATAGTGTTAAACGCCGAATTTATAATAAAAACAGAGGAATTAGTAGCCCTTCAATATCAGTATTCCGTTCGGGAAACAGATTTAGACGACAAGCTGTCGTGGTTATCATCGGGGACACAGAGTCTGGCTCAACGCTGGCTCCGTGCAGTATAATTATGACAATCTGTGTTGAAAGAGATACCGGGAAGTCTCCGGTTCCCTCGCCGTGGCTTCATCCAGGGGCGGGTACGACACGCCATTCTTAGACGAAAACTTAGCCAAGGGGAGATGTTCCAACACACGATGAACAGACATGGGGGCAAATACATTGGTATTTGTCTTTGAAAAAAAAATACTTTTTTTAAAGGTATCTGTATTTGTATTTGATGTTTATGAATAAATAGTATTTGTATTTAAATAATTTCCTAAAGTATTTGACTTTTTCAAATACTTTCAAAAACCTTTTCAAATACATTTTCAGTATCTACATTTCTGTTTCAAGATAACATGTAATGCCTGCCAAACTGATTACCTTCACTGCAGCTTCACCCAACAGTGCTAATTACTGATGAAGACACTTAACAGCAAGTGTTCCCATGGCTCTGGTAATGACCACAACCTTTGTTTGCTCAGAGCCAGAGAATGGATTGGCACCTGACAGTGACCATAGGTCAATATCCCCTTTGTTCTTTAGTCAGGCTCCAAGCTGGCATTAGGCTATTCTGGTTTCCTGGCTGACTTTGAAGTTGAGTTGTCACATTTCCTCACAAGATCCTAGCAGTCAATAACATTGGCTCTTCTGAGGGCAACATAGGCATTTTATTATGGACTTCCTGGCTTAACATAACAAACAACACATATTGGCCTTTACCTCTGTGGATAGAGGTTTTTGAGTCAGTTGTCACTGTGATGTAGTTAGCAATAACAATACTCCCTAGCATCGGTCTGTCTGTCATCATATGAGTAAAACACTAATTATGCCTATAAACTAGATATCTCAATATATGAGTTTAATTTATTTTACCTACTTAGTAATACATCCCGAAAATGAAAAGTATTTGAAAAGTATTTGAAAAAGTATTTGAAACACTTTCCAATGTATTTGTATTTAAATACATTGGTATTTAAAAGTATTTGTGTTTTAATCCCTCAAGAGTATTTGTATTTAAATGCATTTAAATGTATTTGACCCCACGTCTGATGACGACAGACGGTGGAGTCATTCACGGATTCAACAGCCCTCCCAACTTGTTTGAAATACTTTTATTGTAGTTGCCCTATATATGTCATCTACGCGAATCGGAAGAAGATGTTATCTAATTATCTACGTTTTTACAATAACTGCGAAAGCAGATCACATTCTTATTAATCGACTATTTGCTTGAACAGTAGCAAATTACAATCATCACGTTATTGTAATTGAAATGATTATGTTATCTAATATGGGAGTGTGTGTGTGTGTGTGTGTGTGTGTGTGTGTGTGTGTGTCGTGCGTGTGCGTGCGTGCGTGCGTGTGTGTGTGTGTGTGTGAGGGTATTTGTATAGCCTACAGCCTACATTATACACAGAGAAAGAAATTGCACCAATTGTGTAGTTTTCTACATTATTACAACATGCTCCAATGCTAAATTACAAGTTACAAGTTACCACTTAGACTGGTACAAGTAGCCCCGTTGTAACACATCAGTACCTATCATATAACTCGTTATTCCACAAATATGTAATAATCCAGGTATTTAACAATGCACTAATTATCTGCGAGAGATGTTTGGGGACCCATTGGCATGAACAAAGTTTCGATCAGTTAAGATACCCACATGCAATGTAATGTGTTGTTTTTGTCATAACTAATCCATGCGAGGCAAAACACTGAGAGTAATATGTGACGAAACGGTAGCATTTGACCAGTCGCTGCGTCCCATGTATATGTTTGTTTACGCCAGTGAGTATCATCCGCGACACCCTGTCTGTGACCACGTATCACCCCCAGCCTCCTTTCACCCTGCCACAGGCCTGGTATTTCAATAAGCGCGTCCTGGCGTACCTGTTGCCCCATGTAACCCGGTTACAGTGACCCCGTTAGGTTCATTTGACCCCGTAGTTGTCCCCATCCCCTTGTTGCTGCTACGTATACGAGGACACGAGCCCGTGGGCAGCAGTCAACACGCCAGCGCAGTCGAGTGGGTCACAGCGGAGAGGCGGCTCAACCACGTATAGGACAGGTAAATGGAGCGAGAGCTGACTATCGCTAGATGAGTATGTTATCATTGTATTTGTTGCAGATGACGCATTGGCGAGCTTTGATTGGTGTGCATAATATCTAAATTGACTAATGATAAATGATGATGATGATAATAAGTTAACTTCTACTGCGTCGAAATCCTTGGCCATCTCAGGTGTGATCTATTTTCACTATCCATAGTTATGCCTGCAATACTTCTGTCAGATTTAAGTGAAAATTCTTTATGGTTCGGTCACATTTCAGTGCACTAGATTGTGGAAGCGCTGCCCTAAGATTTCGTGTATAGATGTCATTGACACAGACGTTGGTTTTATTAAGACAGTCCCCCAGTACATATCCATTAACTCATCTAGAACATTATTTCTCCACGGCACTGAAGATGGGACATGACGGGTTCGCCATTTTAAAAACAGTTTTAGGGTCGGTGATTACCTTTTCCACGTACATCGCTCCATAACCATTGTACATCAAAACAACAGCTGTTCACCGCTGTGAGAAAGGGACCAATGTTTCAGCGATGGTGACTGTCACGTTCTTTGCTTCGTCTATACAATAACTGTACATGAGAACGCTTTATGAAGTTCTTTATTTGTGATACAACTCCCAGACATACACTGTGGCTTTCACGCGACCACGCCATCAGCAGCACAACAACAAGCCAACACAGGGATGGCTCATTAACTCAATAACTTTACATCCTTTTCCTTTTACAAATGTCAATGTGCAAATTCGTGTGAACTAGGGTATATCTATTCACATTAGGAAAGTTATCAGCTTTACTGATAGTCTGTCAAGTACGCTGGTGGTTTCCTGGTACGTGTGCCTCTGCGCATTGGTGTCGATTCCACACGTGGTTGTGGTGTATCCTGTATCGGCATTGGCTCTTCGCTTGGTGGTAACTCTGACATCGGCATTCTTGTTTCTGCACGAGGCGTTGAACGAGACATCGGACCACCTTCTAGTGGCAGCGGATTTGTCCTCATTTCCCACGGCTCACTGTCGGGTAGCGGAAGATTCTCGGATACAAGACGCAGATGACATCGGTTGCGTCTGTACGTGTGTCATTGAACGAGAATCACGTATGATCTGTTGGAGAGTTTCTTTGTACATTCTCCAAGCGTCCACGTGTCCTGTCCGGGCAGCTTCGCGTCGCCTGGTGCTAACGGATTTAGGTGATGCGCTGACTTGTTGTATTGCTCAATTTGTGCATTCTTGGCAATCTTCTTGTCAGTTGCAAGTTTCGGAATCGGTCTGCTCCGCTGAATTGGAAGCAGTGTTCGGCATCTACGATACGACCGAACAACAGCTGTGCTGGGGATGCACTGTAACCCTCACGCAGTGTTTCTAAAGTTCAACAACGCCAGCTGGACGTCGCTGCCATCCTCCATCGCTTTCTTGACGATGTTCTTCACCGTCCCAATGGCTCGCTCAACTTGGCCGTTGCTCTGGTGATATCTCGGACTGCTCGTGACATGCTCAAAGTCCCATATCTGCGCGAACTCTCTGAACTCGCCGCAAGAGAACTGTGGACCATTGTCCGACATCACTACTTCGGGCACTCCATGACGCGCAAACTGTGCCCTCATTGCATCGATCACACACTTCGTTCGCGTACACGAACTCGCATCAGGTCGAAGAAATTGGACAAATAGTCGACTGTGCTGTCCCTGCAACTCGAACAAGTCAGCACCAACTTTTGCGCAAGATCTGCCTGGAACGTCAGGAGGCACCATGGGCTCCTTGCACTGTTCTGGTCTATGCATTACACTGACTCACATAGTCGGTGATCTCTTGGTTCATCAGTGGCCAATACACAGCATCCTTGGCGAGACGTATACATCATGTATACCCTGATGCGAGCGATGTACCGTGGCGATGATGTTCTTGGGTAAGCTGGTCGGCACTACGATCCTGCAATCTTTGAACACGAGTCCATTATGCACGGTCAGTTCATGTCTGTAATACGCACGAACGTCTAAGTCGCTGTCTGACTTCTGTGGAGGCCAGCCTTTCATAGTCACCTGCATCAGTTTCTGGAGAACACAGTCACTTGCGGTGGCTGCTCGCAGCTCTTCCAGTCTCCTGGGAGACACCGACAGTCCCTCAGTCGTGTCCATCTTTGCGAATGCAACAGCGTGAACACTTGGTTCACCCGGAATGTACGCACGGCTCAACGTGTCCGCGATGTACATCTCTGACCCACGCGTGTATGTCACATCCAGACTGTAGCGTTGGAGACGCAGTAGCATGCGTTGCAATCTCTTGGGTGCCGTTACGAGTGGTTTTCTGAAGATCACTTCTAATGGCTTGTGATCACTCTGCACATGCACCTTCTCTCTTCCATACACATCTTGATATAATTTCTCGCAGGCAAATACCATAGCGAGTAGCTCCTTCTCGATGTGCGCATAGTTTCTTTCAGTGGCAGTAAGTGCACGAGATGCTTACACTACTGGGAGTCCGTCCTGCAACAACCCTGCTCCAAAACCTCCGTCTGACGCATCGCACTGGATGCACACCGGTTTCTTGATGTCATAGTACTGGAGTACCGGGGTGCTCGTGAGAGCTTTCTTCATGCGATCAAAAGCCTGCTGGTGTATGTTCAACCAACACCATTCAGTATCCTCGTCCATGAGTCGTCTGAGGGGCTCGAGTATATCTGACAGATGTGGGAAGAACTTTGCCAGATAGTTCACCGAGCCAAGCAGTCTCTGTACAGCTTTGGCGTCCTCTGGCTCAGGCATTTTCTCGATTGCTTCGACTTTCTTCGGGTCCACATAGAGTCCTTCGCGTGTGCGTAGATGACCAATGTACGGGACTTCCGTCATCTTCGAAGATTATGCTCTCGATTCTTGAGAGCATAATTTTTGTCGTGGTCTATCTCTGCCTCTTCGTCAGTTGTGCCACAACCTACTATCAGAAAGTCATCGTGGATCATTTCTGTGCCTGCCAGACCCTCTACAAGTTGGTTGATCGTGCGTTGCCAGATCTCGGGTGCAGAGTTGATCCCGAAAGACTTCCGCAGGCACCGATACCGACCAAATGGCGTGTTGAAACACGTCAACATACTGGACTTCTCATCCAGCGGGATTTGCCAAAACCCGTTCTTGGCGTCTAACAATGTGAACAGTCTTGCATTCTTCAGCCGAGTACTGACCTCTTCGATGGTTGGCATCGGGTAGTACTCGCGTTTGGTTGCTCTATGAAGATCTTTTAGGTCTATGCATATCCTGATCTGTCCGCTTGGTTTCTCGACAATCACCATACTTGATACCCAGTCCGTTGCCTCTATGACTGGCGTCAATACTCCACCACTCTCTAGCTCGTCAAGTTTCTTGCGTACCTTTTCACGCACTGGTACTGGTACGCGTCTCGGTGCGTGCACCACTGGTCTTACAGATTCGTCGATCTCGATGCAATAACTGTCTTTCAGCCTTCCCAGGCCCTGGAACACGTCTGGGTATTCGGCTTTCACAGTACAATCAGTTAGTTTCTTCGCTTGTACACCCTGGTGTGTGTAGTACACATAGTCCAGGGGATCCGAATCCTTGATTTTCAGCACTCCCAATGCCCTCTGATGCGTCCAGGCTAAGTATTGGCGTGTACTTGTCTTGCCAGACGTTGAAAACTAGTCTGTGTGTTCACTCCTTTCCTGACCATAGACAGCTTACACTGACCCAGCGCTTTCTCGCTTGTTCCGTTGTCCGTCACAATGACAGTTTTCACTGGCCTCAGCTTTCCTAGCGATCTGTCTCCAGTCACTCTCATGTACTCATGACGTGACAGCACGCAACACTCAGATCCACTGTCGCTCTGGAATGGCATTGGCACACCGCTGTCACCCAGTTTCCGTGTTATCATAGCACGGACGGCGTCTATTCCCCACACTGAATACTGACAATGTTCCAACATTGTATTCACTGCTACAAACAGCAGCCTGTACTTGCTTCACGTACCTATGCTGCTTGCACTTACTTTGGAAGTGGTTCATCTTACCACACTTACGACATTCCTTGCCGTGGGCCGGACACAACAACAGCAACATTTGCACTCAGTGGTTGGTTTCTGTTGTTTCTTCGCATAATCATGTAATTGACTTGGTCCGCCTCGCCTCTTGTGTCCTTGACCTCGTCCGCTGTTTGTTTTCTCAACACAGATCGCCTGCTCGCCTGACATGACATGCGTCTGTTCTGCGGTTGCCTCAGCTGCTTGTACCATCTCGTAAGCTCTTTCTAGAGTTAGATGTTTCTCTCGAAGTAACCTCTCTCGGACCTTCGAGTCTCTCATGCTATGTACGAAACGGTCCCTGATTATCTGACTGGTTGTAATATTTGCGAAATCGCAGCTTTCTGCAGCGTGTCGTAACTCCGTCAGGTAGTGAACCAGTTTCACCAGCCTCTTGGTTCCTGCACTGGAACCTGTATCTTTCATATAGTGTTCTCTCTAGGATTACAATGCTCCTCGAAATTCTTCAGCACGTCTGCTAACCTTTCGTCACTTTCCCCTTCCCAATACTGAAACTTTCAAACACTTTAACTGCGTGTTCGCCAATGACGGACAAAAGTGTACACACACGCTTTTTCTCAGCATCTTCATCAGTTCCTGTTGCTATGTCGAATCTAGTCCTTGTTTTCCTCCAGGATTTCCATAGACTATACGCAGATTTATCGTATGCATTAGCGGGGGAATGTTCGACGTCGCCAATTTGCAATTTGTTTCGTTAGCGTAACAATGTTAATCAATGCGGCTACAAATTCACTTCAAGCAAATTTATCAGTTCGACAATACTTCCTGACACCATGTCACGTTCTTTGCTTCGGTCTATACAATAACTGTAAATGAGAACGCGGTCCGGGGAACGAGCAAGAAGGAACAAGAAAGATCACGAAAGAGCAACAGCGCAAGAGCGAGACCTAGTTTGTGTCAATAAATATAAAGACTATTATCGAGGTTTTTGTGTTGTTTTCAGAAGTTTGGTTCGAAGACAAATCGTCCTTTTACAAGCGACAAGATGATAAAGAAGCAGCTCGCAGGAACAATGGGAGCTCGTTCACTACTCCTGGGAGGTGTCTGTCTACTGGTCTTTTGGCACATCGCAGAGAGCGAAGGATCTCGTAAGTTGAGTACTCCTTAGTGACTGAGTGACTGAGTGACTGAGTGACTGAGTGACTGAGTGAATGAGTGAATGAGTGAGTGTGGTGTGTGTGATGTGCATGAGGCGCGCGCGTGTTGTGTTGTGTGTGTGCGCGCGCGCATGTGTGTGGGTAATAGTTGGCGAGTTTATCAAAGAAAAGACCTGTTGTCGGTTGGGATGCGGTGGCAGGCCGATAAAACATCGGCTCTTCGATCATGTGTGTCCGTATTTTAGTCCTTTGTAGCCACTCTTAATATTTGGCAATTTCGTTCCCTCCACATTTCTGGAGACAGATTGTGGTGAATAATCACGTATAAACAGGACCTTCTTTTCGCATAGTAACTGCCGTATGGTTGGTATTCTGTAAAATAATGTAATGTTTATTCTTAATCTTGTCACCTGTAAAACACCGGTATCTATCGTACGCAACTTGGGACAATTGTGAACACAATTAGCATCAAACTCAATACTTTGTTCAATCGATGTTTCACGTTGATAAATTGTTAGGAAGGAGTGTTGAGATGACGCATAGCTCCGCTCATCAACCATATCTATTAATTATGACTACTACTAATTATGATCCATATCTACTAGTACTAAAACGTCCCTGTTTTAAACGTATTTATTTGACATTTGAAAAGTGCAAACGTGTGTGCTCAATGCTCATACGAGTGTGTAACTATGTGTGTTTGTCTGTGCATAATGCATGAGTGTATTTTTGTGGTGTGTTTGTGTGTTTGTGTGTTTGTGTGTTTTTTTGTTTGCGTGTTTGCGTGTTTGCGTGTTTGCGTGTTTGCGTGTTTGCGTGTTTGCGTGTTTGCGTGTTTGCGTGTTTGCGTGTTTGCGTGTTTGCGTGTTTGCGTGTTTGCGTGTTTGCGTGTTTGCGTGTTTGCGTGTTTGCGTGTTTGCGTGTTTGCGTGTTTGCGTGTTTGCGTGTTATGTGTGCGTGCAGATGCGTCTACAAGAGCATACGTGTGCATCGTGATTGACACAATGAGGGATCCATTTAGTGGAGAACGAACGGGAAATGATCCAAGGCGAGTACACTAGATCGGGGGAGCGCCTCCTAACGGTCAATTTATTAATACTCTTGTGGTTTACCTGCAACATGTCCTTTCTCGTGCGAAGTAAAGCATGGTAACACGACTAGTACATGTATATTATGTTAAACAGTTCTTTGCTATCATACTGTGAGTACATCGGCGTTGACACAAGTCGATCGTTAAGACTTCGTTACTGTATAATGTGTTTCAGTGTCCCGCCCTGCCAATTGTCGATCGTGCAAGTCGTGGTCTAGAGACACAGAGTGTCTAGTATGTGATCTTGCAAGTCGTGATCTAGAGACAGAGAGTGTCTAGTGTGTGATCTTGCAAGTTGTTGACTAGAGACAGAGAGTGTTTAGTGTGTGATCTTGCAAGTCGTGGTCTAGAGACAGAGAGTGTCTAGTGTGTGATCTTGCAAGTCGTGGTCTAGAGACAGAGAGTGTCTAGTGTGTGATCTTGCAAGTTGTTGACTAGAGACAGAGAGTGTCTAGTGTGTGATCTTGCAAGTCGTGGTCTAGAGACAGAGAGTTTCTAGTGTGTGATCTTGCAAGTTGTTGACTAGAGACAGAGAGTGTTTAGTGTGTGATCTTGCAAGTCGTGGTCTAGAGACAGAGAGTGTCCAGAGTATGATATTGCAAGTCGTGGACTAGAGACATAGAGTGTCTAGTGTGTGATCTTGCAAGTCGTGGACTAGAGACAGAGAGTGTCTAGTGTGTGATATTGCAAGTCGTGGACTAGAGACATAGAGTGTCTAGTATGTGATCTTGCAAGTCGTGGACTAGAGACATAGTGTGTCTAGTGTGTGATCTTGCAAGTCGTGGACTAGAGACATAGAGTGTCTAGTGTGTGATATTGCAAGTCGTGGTCTAGAGACAGAGAGTGTCTAGTGTGTGATCTTGCAAGTCGTGGTCTAGAGACAGTAAATGTCTAGTGTGTGATCTTGTAAGTCATGGTCTAGAGACAGAGAGTGTCTAGTGTGTGATCTTGCAAGTCGTGGTCTAGAGACAGAGAGTGTCTAGTGTGTGATCTTGCAAGTCGTGGTCTAGAGACAGAGAGTGTCTAGTGTGTGATCTTGCAAGTCGTGGTCTAGAGACAGAGAGTGTCTAGTGTGTGATCTTGCAAGTCGTGGTCTAGAGACACAGAGTGTCTAGTGTGTGATCTTGCAAGTCGTGGTCTAGAGACACAGAGTGTCTACTGTGTGATCTTGCAAGTCGTGGTCTAGAGACACAGAGTGTCTAGTGTGTGATCTTGCAAGTCGTGGTCTAGAGACAGAGAGTGTCTAGTGTGTGATCTTGCAAGTCGTGGTCTAGAGACAGAGAGTGTCTAGTGTGTGATCTTGCAAGTCGTGGTCTAGAGACAGAGAGTGTCTAGTGTGTGATCTTGCAAGTCGTGGTCTAGAGACAGAGAGTGTCTAGTGTATGATCTTGCAAGTCGTGGTCTAGAGACAGAGAGTGTCTAGTGTGTGTTCTTGCAAGTCGTGGACTAGAGACAGAGAGTGTCTAGTGTATGATCTTGCAAGTCGTGGTCTAGAGACACAGGGTGCCTAGTATGTGATCTTGCAAGTCGTGGTCTAGAGACAGAGAGTGTCTAGTGTGTGATCTTGCAAGTCGTGGTCTAGAGACAGAGAGTGTCTAGTGTGTGATCTTGCAATTTGTTGACTAGAGACAGAGAGTGTCTAGTGTGTGATCTTGCAAGTCTGACTAGAGACATAGAGTGTCTAGTGTATGATCTTGCAAGTCGTGGTCTAGAGACACAGAGTGTCTAGTGTGTGATCTTGCTGGTCGCGGACTAGAGACAGAGAGTGTCTAGTGTGTGATCTTGCTAGTCGTGGACTAGAGACAGAGAGTGTCTAGTGTGTGATCTTGCAAGTGGTTGACTAGAGAAAGAGAGTGTCTAGTGTGTGATCTTGCAAGTCGTGGTCTAGAGATAGAGAGTGTCTAGTATGTGATCTTGCAAGTCGTGGACTAGAGACATAGAGTGTCTAGTGTGTGATCTTGCAAGTCGTGGACTAGAGACATAGAGTGTCTAGTGTGTGATATTGCAAGTCGTGGTCTAGAGACAGAGAGTGTCTAGTGTGTGATCTTGCAAGTCGTGGTCTAGAGACAGTAAATGTCTAGTGTGTGATCTTGTAAGTCATGGTCTAGAGACAGAGAGTGTCTAGTGTGTGATCTTGCAAGTCGTGGTCTAGAGACCGAGAGTGTCTAGTGTGTGATCTTGCAAGTCGTGGTCTAGAGACACAGAGTGCCTAGTATGTGATCTTGCAAGTCGTGGTCTAGAGACAGAGAGTGTCTAGTGTGTGATCTTGCAATTTGTTGACTAGAGACAGAGAGTGTCTAGTGTGTGATCTTGCAAGTCTGACTAGAGACATAGAGTGTCTAGTGTATGATCTTGCAAGTCGTGGTCTAGAGACACAGAGTGTCTAGTGTGTGATCTTGCTGGTCGCGGACTAGAGACAGAGAGTGTCTAATGTGTGATCTTGCAAGTCGTGGACTAGAGACATAGAGTGTCTAGTGTGTGATCTTGCAAGTCGTGGACTAGAGACATAGAGTGTCTAGTGTGTGATATTGCAAGTCGTGGTCTAGAGACAGAGAGTGTCTAGTGTGTGATCTTGCAAGTCGTGGTCTAGAGACAGAGAGTGTCTAGTGTGTGATCTTGCAAGTCGTGGTCTAGAGACAGAGAGTGTCTAGTGTGTGATCTTGCAAGTCGTGGTCTAGAGACAGAGAGTGTCTAGTGTGTGTTCTTGCAAGTCGTGGACTAGAGACAGACAGTGTCTAGTGTATGATCTTGCAAGTCGTGGTCTAGAGACACAGAGTGCCTAGTATGTGATCTTGCAAGTCGTGGTCTAGAGACAGAGAGTGTCTAGTGTGTGATCTTGCAATTTGTTGACTAGAGACAGAGAGTGTCTAGTGTGTGATCTTGCAAGTCTGACTAGAGACATAGAGTGTCTAGTGTATGATCTTGCAAGTCGTGGTCTAGAGACACAGAGTGTCTAGTGTGTGATCTTGCTGGTCGCGGACTAGAGACAGAGAGTGTCTAGTGTGTGATCTTGCTAGTCGTGGACTAGAGACAGAGAGTGTCTAGTGTGTGATCTTGCAAGTGGTGGACTAGAGAAAGAGAGTGTCTAGTGTGTGATCTTGCAAGTTGTGGTCTAGAGATAGAGAGTGTCTAGTGTGTGATATTGCAAGTCGTGGACTAGAGACAGAGTGTGTCTAGTGTGTGATCTTGCAAGTCGTGGACTAGAGACAGAGAGTGTCTAATGTGTGATCTTGCAAGTCGTGGTCTAGAGACAGAGAGTGTCTAGTGTGTGATCTTGCAAGTCGTGGTCTAGAGACAGAGAGTGTCTAGTGTGTGATCTTGCAAGTCGTGGTCTAGAGACAGAGAGTGTCTAGTGTGTGATCTTGCAAGTCGTGGTCTAGAGACAGAGAGTGTCTAGTGTGTGTTCTTGCAAGTCGTGGACTAGAGACAGAGAGTGTCTAGTGTATGATCTTGCAAGTCGTGGTCTAGAGACACAGAGTGCCTAGTATGTGATCTTGCAAGTCGTGGTCTAGAGACAGAGAGTGTCTAGTGTGTGATCTTGCAATTTGTTGACTAGAGACAGAGAGTGTCTAGTATGTGATCTTGCAAGTCTGACTAGAGACATAGAGTGTCTAGTGTATGATCTTGCAAGTCGTGGTCTAGAGACACAGAGTGTCTAGTGTCTGATCTTGCTGGTCGCGGACTAGAGACAGAGAGTGTCTAGTGTGTGATCTTGCTAGTCGTGGACTAGAGACAGAGAGTGTCTAGTGTGTGATCTTGCAAGGGGTGGACTAGAGAAAGAGAGTGTCTAGTGTGTGATCTTGCAAGTCGTGGTCTAGAGATAGAGAGTGTCTAGTGTGTGATATTGCAAGTCGTGGACTAGAGACAGAGTGTGTCTAGTGTGTGATCTTGCAAGTCGTGGACTAGAGACAGAGAGTGTCTAGTGTGTGATCTTGGATACAAAAAAAAAACCTGTGACAAAACACCTGTCAAAAGACGCAAAAGTTAAACTGGTTAATTCGCGTAATTATTGATTGAAATTGAATGTGTGTGTATGTATGTATGTAGGTATGTATGTATGTATGTATGTATGTATGTATGTATGTATGTATGTATGTATGTATGTATGTATGTATGTATGTATGTATGTATGTATGTATGTATGTATGTATGTATGTATGTATGTATGTATGTGTGTGTGTGTGTGTTTGTGCGTGCTTTTGTGTGTATTTGTGTGTGTGTATTTGTGTGTGTGTGTGAGTGTGTGTGTGTGTGTTTGTGCGTGCTTGTGTGTGTTTTGTGTGTGTTATGTGTGTGTTGTGTGTGTGTGTGTGTGTGTGTGTGTGTGTTTGCGTTTGCGTTTGCGTTTGCGTTTGCGTTTGCGTTTGCGTGTGCGTGTGCGTGTGCGTGTGCGTGTGCGTGTGCGTGTGCGTGTGCGTGTGCGTGTGCGTGTGCGTGTGCGTGTGCGTGTGCGTGTGCGTGTGCGTGTGCGTGTGCGTGTGCGTGTGCGTGTGCGTTGTGTCGTGTGCGTGTGCGTGTGCGTGTGCGTGTGCGTGTGCGTGTGCGTGTGCGTGTGCGTGTGCGTGTGCGTGTGCGTGTGCGTGTGCGTGTGCGTGTGCGTGTGCGTGTGCGTGTGCGTGTGCGTGTGCGTGTGCGTGTGCGTGTGCGTGTGCGTGTGCGTGTGCGTGTGCTGGCGTGTGCGTGTGCGTGTGCGTGTGCGTGTGCGTGTGCGTGTGCGTGTGCGTGTGCGTGTGCGTGTGCGTGTGCGTGTGCGTGTGCGTGTGCGTGTGCGTGTGCGTGTGCGTGTGCGTGTGCGTGTGCGTGTGCGTGTGCGTGTGCGTGTGCGTGTGCGTGTGCGTGTGCGTGTGCGTGTGCGTGTGCGTGTGCGTGTGCGTGTGCGTGTGCGTGTGCGTGTGCGTGTGCGTGTGCGTGTGCGTGTGCGTGTGCGTGTGCGTGTGCGTGTGCGTGTGCGTGTGCGTGTGCGTGTGCGTGTGCGTGTGCGTGTGCGTGTGCGTGTGCGTGTGCGTGTGCGTGTGCGTGTGCGTGTGCGTGTGCGTGTGCTGTGTGCGTGTGCGTGTGCGTGTGCGTGTGCTGTGTGGCGTGTGCGTGTGCGTGTGCGTGTGCGTGTGCGTGTGCGTGTGCGTGTGCGTGTGCGTGTGCGTGTGCGTGTGCGTGTGCGTGTGCGTGTGCGTGTGCGTGTGCGTGTGCGTGTGCGTGTGCGTGTGCGTGTGCGTGTGCGTGTGCGTGTGCGTGTGCGTGTGCGTGTGCGTGTGCGTGTGCGTGTGCGTGTGCGTGTGCGTGTGCGTGTGCGTGTGCGTGTGCGTGTGCGTGTGCGTGTGCGTGTGCGTGTGCGTGTGCGTGTGCGTGTCGTGTGCGTGTGCGTGTGCGTGTGCGTGTGCGTGTGCGTGTGCGTGTGCGTGTGCGTGTGCGTGTGCGTGTGCGTGTGCGTGTGCGTGTGCGTGTGCGTGTGCGTGTGCGTGTGCGTGTGCGTGTGCGTGTGCGTGTGCGTGTGCGTGTGCGTGTGCGTGTGCGTGTGCGTGTGCGTGTGCGTGTGCGTGTGCGTGTGCGTGTGCGTGTGCGTGTGCGTGTGCGTGTGCGTGTGCGTGTGCGTGTGCGTGTGCGTGTGCGTGTGCGTGTGCGTGTGCGTGTGCGTGTGCGTGTGCGTGTGCGTGTGCGTGTGCGTGTGCGTGTGCGTGTGCGTGTGCGTGTGCGTGTGCGTGTGCGTGTGCGTGTGCGTGTGCGTGTGCGTGTGCGTGTGCGTGTGCGTGTGCGTGTGCGTGTGCGTGTGCGTGTGCGTGTGCGTGTGCGTGTGCGTGTGCGTGTGCGTGTGCGTGTGCGTGTGCGTGTGCGTGTGCGTGTGCGTGTGCGTGTGCGTGTGCGTGTGCGTGTGCGTGTGCGTGTGCGTGTGCGTGACGCGTGTCTGACTGTGCGAGTAGCGTGTGTGTGCGCGCGCGTGTTTGGGTGATAGTTGGTAAGTTTGTCACAGAAAATTAACTATCGTTGGTTGGGATGCGGTGGCAAGTCAGTAAAACATCGGCTCCTCAATCGAGTGTGACACTATATTAGTCATTTTTCTTTGGCAATTTCGTCCACTCCACATTTCTTCAGTTCACTCAATTATAGTATCTGGAGACAGATTGTGTTGAATAATCACGTATGAACAGGACCTTATCTTCGCATAGTAACTGCCGCATGGTTGGTATCGACGTACTTCTTTGTTATTGTTTCTGTAAAATAATGTAATGTTTACTCTTAATCTTGTCACCTGTAAAACAGCGATATATATCGTATGCAAATTGGGACAATTGTGATCATAATTAGCATCAAACTCAATACTTTGTTACGTAGATAAATTGTTGGAAGGAGTGTTGAGATGACGCATAGCTCCGGTCGGTTTCCAGAGACATGTGGCGAACATTGTTCGACGTGTATGAGCGGCAGATGTCACCGTTGTGAGGCTAAATACGTTATACGCTCCAACAGATGCGGTGAGTTTGATTTTGTTTGGGTCTGGTATAAATCGACACCGGGCCAAGACCAGAGGTACATTTACTTAGCACCTATATGTAGAGCTGTTTGTTAGGCCTATTAGCTCACTTTTAACATCCTGTTCCCTGTCAGTTATGTTAGCTCAACCAACACACATAAACAAACCGTTACGAGTCCATTTTTTGACCATCCATCCGCCCATCCATGCATCCATCCACCCATCCATCCATCCATCCATCCATCCACCCACCCATTCATCCACCCACCCACCAACACATCCATCCACCCATCTATCCATACATTCACACATCCAGCCAGCCATCATCCATCCATCCACCCAGCCACCCAGCCACCCAGCCACCCACCCATCCATCCACCCACCCATCCACCCAACCATCCATCCAGCCATCCACCCATCTACACATTCATCCACACATTTATCCATCCATCCATTCCCCCACCCATCCATCCATCCATCCATTCATCCATCTATCCACCCATCCACCCATCCACCCATCCATCCATCCATCCATTTGATGGCAATTTGAATTTCATACTGTTTGTTTGTACGACCAATCCTTTCGTCTGGACTCACCTTTGCTCTTAGTTTGCAGTAACGTAGACGAGGCAGAGGTCGCACAGTTATTATAGTTGATATTTATAGAAACAAGCGTTGGTCTGGCACACGTGCCACACAACCGCGTTCTTCTGTTTTCAGTGGTGCGATGTTCTGCACATTGTCGGGACTGCGATACCAGCGGACGCGTTTGCTCCCGGTGTGCCAATGGATACATGCTGGACACACAGACTCACGCCTGCTGTATGTGGTACTTTGTATGCTGAAAATGTACTAATACTTTAGTCTTATTAGTACGCATATAGTATGGTGGTCCTATCCTTCGTTATATATTTGTTTATTAACACTCACAATAAACCAGAAGATACATGTGATCCTTCTGACAAAATAATTACTAATTAACTTTGTCAACTGTGTGTGTGTGTGTGTGTGTGTGTGTGTGTGTGTGTGTGTGTGTGTGTGTTGTGTGTGTGTGTGTGTGTGTGTGTGTGTGTGTGTGTGTGTGTGTGTGTGTGTGTGTGTGTGTGTGTGTGTGATGTGCGCGTGTGTATGTGGGTGTGTTTATATGTGTTTGTATGTGTTTTTGTGTATGATTGTGTTTGTGTGTATGTGTGTGTATGTGTTTGTGTGTGTATGATTGATAGTGTGGCAGTGTGCTAGTGTGACAGTGCGACTGTGCGACTGTGCGACTGTGCGACTGTGCGACTGTGCGACTGTGCGACTGTGCTACTGTGCGACTGTGCGACTGTGCGACTGTGCGACTGTGCGACTGTGCGACTGTGCGACTGTGCGACTGTGCGACTGTGCGACTGTGCGACTGTGCGACTGTGCGACTGTGCGACTGTGCGACTGTGCGACTGTGCGACTGTGCGACTGTGCGACTGTGCGACTGTGCGACTGTGCGACTGTGCGACTGTGCGACTGTGCGACTGTGCGACTGTGCGACTGTGCGACTGTGCGACTGTGCGACTGTATGTATGTATGTTATGTATGTATGTATGTATGTATTTATGTGTGTGTGTGTGTGTGTGTGTGTGTGTGTGTGTGTTGTGTGTGTGTGTGTGTGTGTGTGTGTGTGTGTGTGTGTGTGTGAGTGTGTGTATGTATGAGTGTGTATGTATGAGTGTGTATGTATGTATGTATGTATGTATGTATGTATGTATGTATGTATGTATGTATGTATGTATGTATGTATGTATGTATGTATGTATGTATGTATGTATGTATGTATGTATGTATGTATGTATGTATGTATGTATGTATGTATGTATGTATGTATGTATGTATGTATGTATGTATGTATGTATGTATGTATGTGCATACGTATGTTTCTACAAGAGCATACGTGTGTATACGTGATTGACACAATGAGGGATCCATTTAGTGGAGAACGAAAGGGAAATAGGATCCAAGGCGAGTCCACTAGATCGGGAGAGCGCCTCCTTACGGTCAATTTATTAATAATCTTGTGGTTTACCTGCAACATGTCCTTTCTCGTGCGAAGTAAAGCGTGGTAACACGACTAGTACATGTGTATTATGTTAAACAGTTGTTTGCTGTCATACTGTGAGTATATGGCCGTTGACGTAACCCGTGCGAGTCGATCGTTAAGACGTCGTTACTGTGTCACGTTTTCATGTTTCAGTGTCCTGCCCTGACAACTGTAGGACGTGCAAACCGCGGAATGGACAAAGAGAGTGTTCACGTTGTAATTCCGGGTACACAAAAACGTCAAACCACAAATGTACAAGAAAACCAAAAGGTGAAAAATATTGATTCATAATTATTGATTGAAATGTTTTGTGTTCCGCATCTACTGAAGAAGTGTTCCAGAGAGCCGCTCTCCTAGTCATTCAGTCATTGAGATTATAGTCGTTTGTTTTAGTCGTCATGAACTGTATGTTTTGTATTTATTTATTACACGATTAATTTCATTGATTTATTTAGTAGTTTATTTTATAATCTGCAGGACAGTGAAAGGTTTTTACAATTAATGTATTTATCTATTTATTATATTTATTTATAAATTTAGTAATTGTTTTAGCCCACAGTGACGTGACAAACAGCAGGACAGGGCCACCTCATGCACAACTAATTGTATTTATATATTTGCCGTATTTATTTTATTAACTTAGTTACTGCTTTAGCACACAATGTCTTTACGAACTTCAGGACAGTGAAATATCACTTTTTAGAAGTAGATTCTTGAAGTATTGAGGTTTACACTGTGGGACTTTTAAAAGTGGTGAACCAAGGCATACGACCAGCGACCCCCCCTACGGAGCGCCCCATTCCTCATTTTTTAAATTTAATCTTGTTACCACCATCCTTTCTCGTGCAATCCAGCGTGGTAACACGTCTAGTACATGTGTATTATGTTAAACAGTTGTTTGCTGTCTCTGGTATGCCGTTGACGTAACCCGTGCGAGTCGATCGTTAAGACGTCGTTCTGTGTCACGTTTTCTGTTTCAGTGTCCTGCCCTGCAACTGTCGGCGTGCAAACCGCGGTGGCAAGGAGTGTTCCGTTGATTCCGGGTCACAAAACGTCAACCCAAATGTCAGAACCAAAAGGTAACATTTGTTCATAATTATTGATTAAGTTTTCTGTTCTCATCTCTGAAAAGTTTTCCAGTGAGCCGCTTCCTAGTCTTCAGTCATTGGTTATGTCGTCTGTTTTGTCGTCGACTGTGTTTTGTCTGTCTTTCTTACACGTTATTTCTTGATTTATTTGTCGTTTTTTTATATCTGCGGACGTAGTTTTTCATTAATGTATTGTCTTTTTTATTTTTTTAAATTTAGTATTGTTTTAGCCCCAGTGACGTCACAGCGGCAGGTCACTTCATGCCATTGTTATCTATTTGCCCTTATTTATTTTATTACTGTTACTGCTTTAGCACACAATGTCGTTACGAACTTCAGGACAGTGAAATATCACTTTTTAGAAGTAGATTGTTGAAGTATTGGGTCTGTACGTGGTCTTCTTGGTCCCGCCCATCCTCCCCCCCCCACCCACCCATTCACCCATCCTCATCTACTCCATCCACCCATCCGTCCCCACCTTCACTTCTCCCCATCCACCTCCGTCCGTCCGTCCGTCCGTCCGTCCGTCCGTCCGTCCATCCATCCTCTTCGTTCGTTCGTCGTCCGTCTCTTCCATTCATCGTTCTCTCGTTCTCGTTCATTTTCTTCGTTCGTTCTTCGTTCTTCGTTCGTTCGTTCGATCTTCCGTTCTTCCTTCTTCGTTCTTCGTTCATTCATTCATTCATTCACCCATCCTTCCATTCACTCATTCCTCTTCACTCATTCCCTCCTCCCTCTCACCCCTCACTCCTCCTCATCTCCCTCCCTCTCTCCCTCCTCCTCCTCACTCCTCCCTCCTTCCTCTTCCTTCCTTCACTCCTTCCACCTCCTCATTCATCCATTCACCTCCTCCCTTCCCTCCATCCCTCCTCCTCATCCTCCCTCCTCACTCCCTCCTCCTCCTTTCCACTCCACTCCTCATCCTCCCTTCCATTCATTCCTTCCTTCTCATTCCTCTTCATCCTCATTCTTCATTCATCCCTTCTTCTACCAACCCTCCCCCCTCCCTCCCTCCCTCCCCCTCCTCCTCCTTCACTACCTTCCTTCATTTCTCCCTTACATCCTTCCTTATTCCCTTAATTAATTCATTCATTCACTCATTCGTTCTTTCGTTCTATGCACCCACCGTCGTAAACAACTGTAATGCCGCATACGGGTGTTTATATTGACCACCCGTCTTAATGTGGTACGCTCCTGAACTTGCTTTCCAAAGGACAGTGGCGCAATTGAAGTTAGCTCGTTGTCCTTCCTGCCCTGTGTAGTCGCCGGACCGTGTGCCGATCACTGTCAGAGCTGCAAGTATAGAGGAGCGGGCAAGTGTGACAGGTGCACGCGTGGCTACAGACTGGTCCGGTACAGTTGCCGGTAAGTGTGATTATCTGTGTTTATAAATTGACATCAGCCACAACAGTTTGATTAGGCCCCTATGAATTTGCGTTCTTTTGTAGAAACTAATAAAGTATTAAGCACGTAGTGAGTGTAGTTGCGTGTAGATTTTGAATGATTATTTACCTGATACTACTTAGGCAGGACTGAATTTATTTCTGGAAACATTCCATGGTGAACATAGTTAGCTAAAATAAATCAAAACCATGACCTTTCGTGGTTAAAGTGATAACACAATAATAAAACAAATAAATAAAACATGATTTGGGTGGATTTCTTTGTAGACATGTCAAACGAGAGTGCAAAATAACAAGATTATAGTTGACGTATAGGGCGAAAGTTTAAGTTATACGACACTTAATGTACATTACTATTGTTGTATATGTACAACGAATTGTTTAAGCAAATTCAAATCTCACATCCGTCGTCTGCTGTTCTACATTGTTTGTTCACCGTTAAAGGGAAACACCTGACGACGTTTTTCTACGTGATGGACACAATATTGTTAACATGTGTGTTAATATAAACTAACCGTTTGCAAATGCAGTTACAGTTTTAAAGTCAGTGGTTAATGAGAACACAAACATATAAACCTACCGCATTTCTTGGGCCAAGCAATTGTTTTTATAGAAAATCACGCGACCAATTCCGCACATACCGCTTTTCACCAATCTGATGAATAGATTTGCTTGAATAACCTTTTTTTACTGAATTATTTTATTAAATGTAAGCTTGTACTTACATAAAATATGAATAGTACAATCAATATAAGGATGACACCAGAAAGTGCGCGCCATTATTTCCATTATTTAAAAAGCAATTAATTTATTTAACAGAACAAATAAGTTCTGCCATGCTATTATAAAACATTCCGAATTTCTAACAGGTCATGTAAATAAAAACATGCTACACTATCGTATCTTGCTGAAAATATTTATATTATTACAGAGTCACGTGACTGGGCCCGCCTTGAGGCTGCACCACTTACTGGTTTCCGGATTTGTTTTAGATTTTTACCAGTTTTAGAGAGTCTACAGTTTTACAATTTTACATATCATTTTATGATAGCATCGAGTCTACGATAGATCTCATCTCACGGCAAGTGTTTACGCATATTCGTGAATTCATGACGTTTTAAATGTTCTGCCTGCACCTGAGTGACAATTGACATGCTTATGCGATCATGCGCAACCATTGTAGCCTGAACTGTGTACCCGTCACGCATGATCACATTCACGGCAGAATGCTTACACCCTCTACGCCCCCGCAAATAGTCCTGCCTGAACAATACTGCGGGATGGCACTCCACCGACCCACCCACCGGGGCTGCCGTGCAGGTGCCCGCCCACAAGCAACGAAATATACCTGTCATTGTAATGTCTCGTCCGACATGGGTTACGCGGAAATACTTAGACGTGTTAACCTGGATACGTTGAATGTAAGACGGGACAGCATTTGTCAAAAATATTTTGATAAAATTAAAGTCGGCACACACAGATTAAATTATCTGCTGCCCGACAAAAGACATATCAAATATAATGTTAGACAACAAAATGTGTACCCGTTACCAGTTACTAGAACGAATAGATTCCGTAACTCCTTTATACCGTGGGCTTTATACAACTGTCAGTAAAAAGGCTATTAATATGGTATGATTTGCAGTATCAAATGTATTTCTATTGTATTTGTATGATGTTTTGATGAGTTAATTGTAACCTATTGTAATGTCAATCCAACTCAGTTGAGTTGCTAATAAAACTTGTGTTATTATTATTTGACATCGGTACGAATCTGGGACCGCTACCGTCGCGGTCCCAGATTCGTACGAATCCTGGACTGGTCGAACAGCCACAACGGCACCGGCGACAACAACCGCGGCACCGACGACAGCCACGGCGGCACCGGCGACAACAACCGTGGAATCGGCGACAGGCACGGCGGCACTGGTGACAACAACCGCGGCATCGGCAACAGCCACGGCGGCACCGGCGACAACAACCGCGGCATCGGCGACAGGCACGGCGGCACCAGCGACAACAACCGCGGCATCGGCGACAGCCACGGCGGCACCGGCGACAACAACCGCGGCATCGGCGACAGCCACGGCGGTACCGGCGACAACAACCGCGGCATCGGCGACAGGCACGGCGGCACCGGCGACAACAACCGCGGCACCGGCGACAGGCACGGCGGCACCGGCGACAACAACCGCGGCATCGGCGACAGCCACGGCGGCACCGGCGACAACAACCGCGGCATTGGCGACAAGCACGGCGGCACCGGCGACAATAACCGCGGCACCGGCGACAGCCACGGCGGCACAGGCGATAACTATGGCGGCGCAGGTGAAAACAACGGCGGCACCGGCGACACCAACGACACCGGCGACAATAATAACAACTCCGGCAACAATATCAGTGACACCGGCAACAACAACAGCGTCACCGACGACAGTAACAGCGACCCGGTGATGGCAGCGGCTTATCCCATTCACATTGTTGTAATCACAAGATCTATGGTGTCTACGAAGCCTCGACATCCTCACCGGGGCAATCTCCTGGACCTGTTTGCGTGCCCCACAAAACGCGACAAGCTGGGCACCATGAAAATCTGTCTGGTAAACGCGCAGTCAGTGAGAAATAAAGTGTCGTCCCTTTGTGACTTTATATCAGATGATGACTTCGACATTTTGACTATGACTGAAACCTGGTTACGTGATACTCCCGAGGATATCCAGATTACCTGTGCCTTAACGATGCCTGGCTACACCTTTACTCACGTTCCGAGGAGACAACACACGAACACCACAGCCAGAGGAGGTGGGGTTGCCATCATGCACAAATCAAATATAAAAAATGACATCGAAGTCTTCATGGAAAGCAAAATCATTCGAAAACCTTGAAGTCACGCTTAGTTCTTCCTCAACAGTGAAACTGGTTGTGATATATCGTCCTCCTCTGTCAAAGAGAAACAAGTCTACAGTTGGCCTCTCTCTGAGTGAGTTCCAAGACTTCCTTCAGCATCACATGATCAAATCCCGGAACATCCTGATTGTGGGTGATTTTAACTTCCACTATGAGGACCCACTTAACGCTGATGTTTCCCACTTCCGTAACATCCTTTTGACCCACTCACTCTGCCAGCAGTTGTCGGGGCCCACTCACATGGATGGTCATACATTAGACTTGGTTATTACCAAACCAACGGACAATTTGGTATCGAATACTACTGTCTCTGACTCTTCCTGGCAGATCATGGCGCTGTTCATTGTTGTCTACATCTGCCAAACCTCAGCCCCTCCGACACCCAATTCAATGTAGAAATTATGCTGCCATAATCGATATCGCGACATCTACTTTGTGCCTTGACCCTGCCGTCTCAGCAGCTAGTCTCCTCGAACAATATGACACTATCCTGTCAATTCTGTTAGACAAGCATGCCCCAGTTCTGACACGAACAGTCACGATTCGACTCAAAGTTCCCTGGTTCAATGGTGACATCAAGTTGGCTAAGCAGAAGAGAAGGCAATTGGAGAGAAGATGGAGACAGTCACGGCTCATAATTCACAGTGACCTCTTCAAAGAGCAGAGACGTCACGTCAATCAACTCATCGCCTCCGCTAAGTCTGCACATTACACTGCAAAAATCACAGAAGCAGAATGTGACATTAAGCAGTTATACAATGTTGTGAACGCCCTGTTGATCAAACAAGAACCTGGCCTGTCTGACTGCTGTTCAATGGACCAACTTGCCAGCAAATTCAGTGCATTCTTCCAGGATAAAATTCGAATGATCCAGGAGAACTTAACGCTCAAGGCCGACCCCATTTACGTCCCAGAGGATAATCCAGACGCAGTGGACGATAAACTAAGCGTTTTCGTGCCTGCAACAGAAGACGAATTAAGACGACTGATCAACAAGAGCCCCTCAACATCGTGCTCACATGATCCAGTGGCGACTTCTCTACTGAAAGAATAATTAACTTGTCTCCTACCAATCATTACAAACATTGTTAATTTGTCTATGTCAACAGGCATTGTGCCAACAACAATGGAAAGTGCGCTCGTGACGCCATTGCTGAAGAAGCCTTCCTTGGACAAGGATGTCATGAACAACTTTCGCCCTATCTCCAATTTGTCCTTCATTTCAAAGTTGACAGAGAGGGTTGTACTGAGGAGGCCTATCGATCACGTTTCGTCCGGCAACTTACACGAAACATTCCAGGCAGCCTACAAGCCGAATCACAGTACGGAAACTACGGTGACGAGAATCCAGAATGATATCCTGATGTCCCTGGACCACATGTGCGGTGTCGTGCTGGTCCTACTCGATCTGTCAGCGGCCTTTGACACTGTAGACCATACGCTCTTGTTGGCATGCATGAAGAGGACAGGTGTCATAGACGTTGCGCATCAGTGGTTTGAGTGTCTTCAAGGACTCCAACTGTCTGCCTAGGGCCAGACCAAGTCAGACCCGTTGCAGCTGCACCAGGGATGCCACAAGGGTCTGTTCTTGGCCCAGTTCTGTTCACACTCTACACGGGACCCATCGGGCAAGTAATTAGGCGGCACCGTCTTGACTTCCAACTCTTTGCTGATGACTCTCAATTGTATGTTTCATTTACGATCAAGGACTCTAATGACGAGACCATTGCACTTGCATGCATACGAGCATGTATTGATGAATTGAAAGCTTGGATGATTCATCATCGGTTTCAGCTTAATGATAGCAAGAGTGAAATACTTGTAATCTCCACACCAAGTTCGCAACCTGGGAGTTATGTTTGACAGTACGTCAAACATAACTCCCAGGTTGCGAGCGACGGTAGTTGGTATGAGGATGCTGTCACCGATGACAACATCAGTTAGGTTGTGCTTGCCAGCTGAACTTGGTGTGGAGATTACAAGTATTTCACTCTTGCTATCATTAAGCTGAAACCGATGATGAATCATCCAAGCTTTCAATTCATCAATACATGCTCGTATGCATGCAAGTGCAATGGTCTCGTCATTAGAGTCCTTGATCAATATGAAATCCCAAGTGTCGCAGTTGTGCCAAGCAACTTATTACCATCTACATAGAATTCGTGCAATACGAGATTGCCTGACACAGCATGCTACCGAACTCTTGGTCCACGTCCTCGTTATATCGCGACTTGACTACGAAAACTGTTATAAGATAAGCTGCAGAGAGCACAAAATGCAGCAGCTCGAGTTGTGGTGAAAGCTAGTCGTTACGACCACGTAACACCAATTTTAGAGACTCTCCATTGGCTCCCCGTGCGATATCGCATTCAATACAAGATCATACTAATAACGTACAAGGGCAATAATCTACTTGCGCCTAGCTACCTCTCCGATCTGCTTGAGTTCTACCAGCCAATCAGAACATTGCGATCGTCATCAGCGTTCCTACTGGTTGTACTCAGGGCACATCGCCGCCAGTTCGGTGATTGAGCGTTCTGCATCGCTGCTCCTCACTTATGGAACGATCTACCACGCAATAGGGCGTGCAAGTCCCGCGCGCGAAAACTGCAGGAAGTCCATATTCTCCATATAGGACTTTGTTTTGTTTTTGGTCGTAATAATCGAACTGTTCCCAAATAGCGTATTTCAGTTATATTGTCCGAAGGATTATTACAAGCAGAAGCAATGGAACACTTTGCCGGTGACAATGATCACGGAAATCATGAATTTTAATCGATTATTATAGTGGTTGCCATGGCATTAGCGGCAAGTACTTGTGTTGTGCGATCTTGACTAATAATTAAGAGTGCCAGTTTTTGCGCAGTACAACCTGTTTGGGCCAAACGTATACATGTGTTATGATTATGTGCCACAGACAACTTGTCAGATATAAGTGCTTATCGAAACCACAACGTACAGCAATGCAAAATTCAAATCCCGTAAAAGACACATACGGCCTAACATCATGTCTACTATCATACGGGCTAACATCATGTCTATTATCTGCACTACGTAAATCGCTATATATCTATGACAGTGTGATAAACTCAATATTAAATCGGACATTTAAGGTAAGAAACGTATAACACAAGATATTTATGACCTGATTTTCCTAGTATTCATCAGTCGGAAGCTACAACTGTCATCCACCGTTAGAATATTATTCTTGCGTCCAGTCCTCAATTAGTCTCGCTTATTCCCCAATAAGCTCCAGTCGCGTGGAGTCACGCCATGTATCGAGACCCATTTAGAGGCCATATATGCGAACATGTGATTCATTATACCTGTTCAAAAGACTCCTTAAAACTTATTTATTCAAAAAAGCTTTTTATTCATGAACATTGACGGACGTTTGACATTTTTAGGATTTACTTATTTATTTTTTATTCTGAGCTGCTTTTAGTATTGTTTACATTCATAACATGTATTATTATTATTATAAGTATGTGTATTTTTATGATAATTTGTTTGGATATTTGATGCCATGTTTTTATGATTTTTAACTTTTAGTTTCTTTCTATGATTTGTTGTAACAGCGCCTTCGAACAAGGTCACTTGGATTTATGGCGCTATATAAATGCTTTTATTATTATTATTACTCAATATGTTTCTAAACTCTTTAGTATTTTAATTATGTCATTAACAGTTTCGAATCCTCTGTTTCATTTATGTTCAGTTCAAAGGCGTTCAAATAATTGTCACTGTAGCATTGATACAGACTCATCCCGAAAAATGTGCGGCACATTACAAAACTGGTCTCGTTGTTGCACATCGATCTTGAACATATCAACTATCGACAGCTATACCATTGGTAACGAGCAAATCACTGACGTTAAAATTTAAATATCACTGACAAAGCTTAGTTTTAAGAACTCTTTTAAATACGTAACAGATACGTTATACGTTGTGTTTCAGTCAAATAGTAGGTTGAACATCGTCGACACAGCAGGCCGATTATTCCGACAGAAATGAAACCGTAATACCTCCAGGGACGACACGGACAAAGACGGATGAGACGATATGCTGGAGAACTAATGGCGGGACATGTCCATGAAACCAAACCAACAACGAGCAAACCATGTCCGCCTACGCACGTGGAGACAAACGATCAGTCGAAGAATCAAAGAGCAGATTAGTTGGGAAACCGTTGCATGTTTGTCGATAAACATACGAGTTTCGTTAATTAGAGGAACATCCAATGATAACTTTAGTAGATGGTAAATATTCTAGTTGTAAGGACTACTAATCTATGATCTTTTAGCTAGAGCCAGGTTAACATGATTACACTATATTTGTATTTGAAATTATTTGAATATATAAAATGTTGATGTCCAATGTTATTCACGAGAATTTGTGGTGTCACCACCATGCCACGATTGTTGCGCCATTTAAAATAACTGGTATTCTTGGCAACAACACGTCTATTGACATCGTTAGTTTTAGCCAAGTTTATGTAGATAACTGGTTTCGTGCAAACTAGATGATAAACCAATGCATTTTGTTAGTAAACATATGACTGACAATTCGAGTGCTATTTACCAACGATAACAATATATATATATATATATATATATATATATATATATATATATATATATATATATATATATATATATAATAAACTATATTGTTACTATTGTTTCTATGTTATGATCTATTAGCTACAGCCGGGTGAACATATTGACTTATATGTGAAGGTTTTGGATAGACGGTCGAACATAATCACACGAGTTTTAACATGATCAATCACGCCGTGATTTTAAATGATCGCCATTCTTAGATCGTAGTAACACATATATTTACCTCGCTAGTTTTAGACACATATGTAGATAATTAGACACATATGTAGATAATTGGCTTCGAAAAAAATAATTGGGTTTAATTACATAGAAAATGTCACGTTGCTGTCTGTAATGAAACAGTACTTTGGCTATGGCACAGTTTAACAGTTGAGAGAAGAGATCCACGCTGGGTTAAATATGATGTACTATATCTCTCAAACACCGTTCGATTGATGCAAATTGTTTCATCTGTGGTACAAACAATAACACACATTTAAGTTATTTTGTTTTATTTTTCCATGAAATTATACGTCGAGCAATAAAAAACACTGTCGACAACCTGTTCGTCATTTTCTGTTTCATGGTAATCAATATTACCGAACCGAACGTTGGAAATGACTGTCTGTTGGAGACGGCGGCTAAGCCATGGAAGTAATATGCAAGCCGGCTACCCATCCTCAAAACCCTGTTAGAGGAAGGAGGTGTGATTCCCCAAATGCTACAATAAGCGAAATCAGTTTATACTCCTCCCGACCATGGTTACTTAAAATTAATTACATCGATCCGGACATATCTACCTTAAATAGGCCTATTAACGTCCAATAATTAATTATGGCTAATGTCAAGCTGGCCGTATTCGACGTCTCGTCTCGTTCCATCGAAGATCTTCGTGCAGCAGGAAAAGTCTGTTCTGGGTCCAGATCTAGAATCCGCGATATAACACGTTCGTGTATCTGGACGTCGTGTATTCAGCTGGTTGTCCACATAAGAACAAACAGAATGGGTATTAGTAGGTGGGTGGTTAGCAAGTAGCCATTGCCCGCAGAAACAATGAACGTCACGTGACGGCAGCCCCGAATTGTTTGAATGCATAACATGTCAACATATGAAGTTGGTCGAATTTAAAACATAACAACCAACATAACCTACACATACATATATACTTTTACTTGAAGACCTTTTCGACGGGGAACGACATTAAGCGATAATATATCATTATTAAGTCGCACTGACGTCACCACAATTTCTATAAGCACAAATACGTTTTACGCCGATGCACAACTCCGATATCGAGACAGTTCCGTATGCGTCAGTTCTCGGCTACTTCCAATAATGTTATATCTCTACATCTGAATCACAGACGAGAACAAAAATTTGATACACATACATACAAATATATATACATATATATATATATATATATATATATATATATATATATATATATATATATATATAGATAGATAGATAGATAGATAGATAGATAGATAGATAGATAGATAGATAGATAGATAGATAGATAGATAGATAGATAGATAGATAGATAGATAGATAGATAGACAGATAGATCTATATAGCGGGCTGTGGATTAGTTACCTAGACACCGCGAGGTGGCAGCACGTCTGCATGCCTTTCATTCGCCAATGACTTTAGTAGAATGTTTTGAAATCTTTACCGGTATGCGACTTTCTACCCTAGTCCATAGAAATATGAATATAAATCATATATGTGTATAAGCTAAAACTCTGTTTTCGAAATTATTCACAATTTGTAACAGTAACGTATTTTGTGGAAAACATAAACAATTTATGATATTTCGATGAAATATAGCGTGGATTTGTTAAATCGGTGTGGCGGTCGGTCTGTTGTATTGAGTCGTTCGAATTGAAGCGAACAACCACATTGCACTGAGGTCAACACAATAGCCGAATAGGGCGTGTAAGTCTCGCGCGCGAAAACGAGGCTGGGGGCAGTTGGGGGCAGGAAATCCATATTCGCCATGTTAACATATGACTTTGTTTTTGTTTGTAATAATCGAACTGTTCCCAAATAGCGTTATATTGTCCGAAGGATTATTACAAGCAGAAGCAATGGAACACTTTGCCGGTGACAATAATCACGGAAGTCATGAATTTTAATAGATGGTGGTTGCCATGGCATTAGCGCCAAGTACTTGTGTTTGGCGATCTTGACTAATAATGAAGATCTTCGTGCAGCAGGAAAAGTCTGTTCTGGGTCCAGATCTAGAATCCGCGATATAACACGTTCGTGTATCTGGACGTCGTGTATTCAGCTGGTTGTCCACATAAGAACAAACAGAATGGGTATTAGTAGGTGGGTGGTTAGCAAGTAGCCATTGCCCGCAGAAACAATGAACGTCACGTGACGGCAGCCCCGAATTGTTTGAATGCATAACATGTCAACATATGAAGTTGGTCGAATTTAAAACATAACAACCAACATAACCTACACATACATATATACTTTTACTTGAAGACCTTTTCGACGGGGAACGACATTAAGCGATAATATATCATTATTAAGTCGCACTGACGTCACCACAATTTCTATAAGCACAAATACGTTTTACGCCGATGCACAACTCCGATATCGAGACAGTTCCGTATGCGTCAGTTCTCGGCTACTTCCAATAATGTTATATCTCTACATCTGAATCACAGACGAGAACAAAAATTTGATCACATATACAAATATCACATCCACCACCACATCACACATACATCACACACATGCTCTCCTTACCTTTTATTCACACACACACTACACACACACACACACAACAACAACACACGTGTAATATATATATATATATATAGATATATATATATATATATATATATATATATATAGATAGATTATTGATTTGAAAGATAGCGTAATAGATTGATAGATAATGAATAGAATGTCAAGACTTTTAGATAATATATTATATAGCGCTTGGATTAGTTACCTAGACACCGCGAGGTGGCAGCACGTCTGCATGCCTTTCATTCGCCAATGACTTTAGTAGAATGTTTTGAAATCTTTACCGGTATGCGACCTTCTACCCTAGTCCATAGAAATATGAATATAAATCATATATGTGTATAAGCTAAAACTCTGTTTTCGAAATTATTCACAATTTGTAACAGTAACGTATTTTGTGGAAAACATAAACAATTTCTGATATTTCGATGAAATATAGCGTGGATTTGTTAAATCGGTGTGGCGGTCGGTCTGTTGTATTGAGTCGTTCGAATTGAAGCGAACAAACACATTGACCTGAGGTCATCACAATAGCCGAAAAGGGCGTGTAAAAAGTCTCGCGCGCGAAAACGAGGCTGGGGGCAGTTGGGGGCAGGAAATCCCTATTCGCCATGTTAACATATGACTTTGTTTTTGTTTGTAATAATCGAACTGTTCCCAAATAGCGTGTTTCAGTTATATTCCGAAGGATTATTACAAGCAGAAGCAATGGAACACTTTGCCGGTGACAACAATCACGGAAGTCATGAATTTTAATAGATGGTGGTTGCCATGGCATTAGCGGCAAGTCAAGTACTTGTGATTTTGTCTGGGATGCCGTGTTTCATACTAAATTCAAGAGAGGTGGTAGGCGAATTTTTAAAGTTTTACTTTTGTTTTGTATTGTAGTGGGGAAGTGGCCACAACTTCAGACTCTCGACTTAGAGGCCTTGAGTTGAATGATGTGCTGCCGTGTCAAACCTTGGACTGGTTTGTTCACTCTACATTGCTCCAGTTCACTTAGCTATACATTTTTTATGAAAGAATATCTGGCTATATAGACAATGGTAGATAATTGTGTACGAACAGTCTTCGCGCTTTAATTGCAGCATCGTCGGGTGCTTCCCAGAGAAGTGTTCCGTTTAACAGGTTTGCCATGGACTAACGTGTAAAGCGCTTTGAGCAATCCCGATCAAAGATTGTATACTGCGTTATAGAAGAACTTACCTTTGAATACATACTAATATAGCTAGTTAAAAAGCAAGTTGGCTTCACACAATTATGTCAAGCTTATGAGCCCATGTGTCTTAGCTTGTAAACAATTTTAAGGATAATTGCATAAAATGAGCAACCATGATGATAATAATGATGTTGTGTAAAGTTGTTTTAATAAATCACCAAAATAGTAAATACTGCTGTATGTTCACTTTTGATTCAACACATGTAATAATGTAGGAAACGTACCATCATGACTACTATATGTTATGTCTACACAATTGGGTATCACTCGTCTTCATTAGGTGGCCATGAAGGGATGTTGCAGGCGTCTCATAATCTCATCTCTTACCTATTTTGCAGCAAACTGCTCATTTGTTACAACAGAAAAACATTAAAACTAACTAGGCACCTGCTCCTAGTATAATTTTAATGGAGGGAATTATTTCAGACAATTATTTAAGCGAAGATTATTTTCAATAAATTCTATCACTTATAAGTTAATTCATCCAGTCATTTATTTAATACAAAACAGTATGTTATTGTATTTCAGTAAAATATATTCCACAGATAAGATTCAAAGAAGAATGACGGCCGGCTCTATTCCTGATCTAGTAACTTACCTTATGATATTAACTCCACAGTCTGCCTTTTTCCAGATGACTATGTCTTATACAGAAAAATTAACAATCAGTCAGACCCACAAGAATTACAGAAAGACTTAGACGAATTAACATATTGAGAACATGACTGGAAAATGCACTTTAACCCCAAGGATTGATTTGTGATGAGACTAACTCATGCAAGAAATGCAAAACATTTTAGTTATACTCTGTCTAGGAAATACAACACCATGGGCATTGCATATTCCATAAAGCCATATATTGACCCCTATCCTTTCCCTTGTAATAAACCTTATCAAGGCATCTAAATAATAAAGCATTCAACCCAATCCACACTCACTATAAAGACCAATATTCAGAAGAATACTTTGAAATAAACCTCAGAGTTGTTCTATGTAAAACAATTTAAAGAATCCGTTATTGTGTCACTACTGTATTCATTCTGTTGTATGTACATAACTGTTATATAGATTTTGTATTTCCCCTGAGCAGTAAAATATTGGAATTCCCTACCAGATGCAACTGACAATATTCCAGAACCACAACAATGTTGACATGCTTTTATACACGACTTGTAACCCAGAAGCATGCGCAGTTGCGCACCCAACCCTGACCATTTGACTCCAACAGGAGTGTTGGCCAGTACTTAAATTAAACAAGACAAGGCTGGGTAGCACGAACCACGAAATCTTCAAAGACAACTTTGGAATCTGTTTTTGTTTGTTTGTAATATCTACAGCTCATGCAATCTTCCAATCCACGATGGCATACGACGCTGAAACGTGGACCTTCTCGAGCTAGGCAATGAACAAGCTAGTAATCGCACAAACATTGAAAGAAGTATGTTAAGCATCACATATACGGGTAGAAAAACAAACATCTGGGTGAGAGAAAAGGCAAAGACGTCGTTGAACAAGTCAGAAGACGGAAGTTGACCTAGGCAATTAGAATGTGATGTTGTGCAAGGTGTTTCATGATGCGGCTATGTATGTGTTCAAGAAGTTTGGAAGTGTGTTTTCTTATCTTCTAATTAATTAATTAAAGAAACAACCGATCGACTTAAATATAACGTACATTCACCGTCGGTATTTCGGTTGACATTATGATGGTCAAAACGCACATATTACGTGTAAAATGGTTGGAATAAAAACGGAAACAGAGACGACGACAAGATTGACAAGCTAACCGGAAGAGGGTTCCAATCGACTCGATAGGCGTCGCTGCGGACTATCAGAATTCCTGAATGGCTATACGTCAGACACCGGAGATGAGTGGTCTCCTTACAATATTGGTATTCTTATTCATGTTAATGTTGATGTTAACATGTTAATATAAAAGATAGCAATACGCGAAACAAACGCTACGTTTCAATGTTTGTGAATGAGGGACAGAGAGATCAATAAGTTTGTGGAATATGATTCGAAACACATATTTCAGGAAAAAGACGCGCGAATTCTGAATCACACCACGAACCACGTGATGTGAAAATGACGCTCATCCTGGCCACGAGCATTTCGTCACAGTGCATCTTTATAATATAACACGTCTCCATAGTAATCTCGGCTACGCGAAGGGTAAGCTGCGTTCTTTTCTTCCTCACGATTTTGATAGGTTTTTCTTGCGAAACAAGTTGTAGATTTCAAGATAACTGAAACAGGTCAATTATATGTTTTCTGGTTATTGCTCCTTCGAAAGACACAGATTTCTCGTAAAATGTATTTTAAGTAACTGGACAATAGTAACGTTATTCTTTACTTCAGTCTCACCAAGAGGACAACTACAACTTTAGTACAAGACCAGGAGGAGAAACGCATCGCAGACACAGGAGACCATCGAAACGGGAAAAGGCGGCTAAATACGAGAGAGAAATCGGGGAGAAACAGGTCAGTTAGATGTTTTCTGGTTATTGCTTCTTCGAAAGACACAGATTTCTCGTAAAATGTATTTTAGGTAACTGGACATTGTCTAAATAAAGTTTATCTATATTGACCAAATTTTGTATTGTGAAATGAAAAGTAAATAAAATCTTAAATATTAATCAGTTTGTGTAACAGTAACCATGGCAACTGGAAATTTGATACCATGGAACATTGAATAGTTACATTATCAATGTAGTATCTAAAACTATTAATACATTTTCCATAAAGCTGTGTTTGTGAATAAGGAGTAATACTTTTGTTAAATATTAATAGAAGTATGACTGTTAATATTTGGCTGCAAACTCAAACAATCAACTTATTTGATCATACTAGCAATTATGTTAATCAGGCATTTGATATGTTGTTGGATAACATATAAATTATATGCTATTTTGCTAAATGAAAAATATAAATAACACATTTTTACTTTTGATACTATTTTTACACACTGCCAACCAATGTTGTCCACGTCAAACATTATAGTCAAGACACAATTTGTATGTTTAGCTATTTATAAATAAACTAGTGAATGATTTTCTACATAGAACACTGGTTACACAATAAGTTTTTTGGCTGGCCTAAGTTTGGATTTCTGGTGACATATATGGCTTGTTCAACCAAATAATCAAAATGTGACTAAATAACTATTTATCCATTGCTTATATTTCAATGTATAATCGGTGTAGTACAACCTGTCATTCATTTCATATATTTGTGTTCATAGGTTTCAATGTTTAAAATGCGGGAAGTAAAAATTGCTTCAGAGGGGAAGGAGTAGGCGCACCTCCCCCTGGCCTAGGTACCTGCCTTGGGCTACTCTGACATGCAGCCACATGTTACAAACTCACTGAAAGCGTTTGGAATTGCAGGACTTCTTAACCAAATTTCTGCCAATCCCACGTATCTGATGGTGCGACTGGCATGGGGTTGACTCCACATCAAAGATTTGGATTCCAACTAAATTTATTGATTCCAGTTCCACCCACACTGGCTATTCCTTTTCAAATCCAACAAACTATTTTATTCTGATTCAACCTAAACTACGGCAATTCTGATTACAACTAACTTATTTGATTCTGATTCGGCTTCCATTATGGCAATTCTGATTCCAACATATTTTAATATGTTTTGGATTCTACCCATCTTCCCATCCAACACCCTATATAGTGATGATGATAAAGCCACGATATCAGTTTTAATTCCATTAAATATTAGTGCATAGAATGGCTTTTCAATCCATGTCAAAGCATATATAGGCCACTAATGACTCTTCTCCACTGAATACAGTTTTGGTCATTTATTTCCATTTCCGTCAACTTGTGCCATCTCCCTCTCCACTTTTCTGCACCATATGTTTCTTGGCCTTCCTCTTCCTCTTTTCCTTCTGCCCTATGGGTTCAATCTTAGTGCCTTTCTTGGGATGTGGTGTGTTGGTTTCCTGAGTGTATCACCAGCCCAGCTATAATGTATAATGGAATCAGAACAGCAGTGGTAGAATCATAATCCCCATGGATTGGATGAGGAGAATTCAGATTGGATTAAGCACGTGTTGGAATTGGAATCGCCATGTTGTGGACGGAAGCGGAAATGGAATGAAACAAGTTTGTTGGACTTTGAAATGTCACACCACTTGGTGGAATCAGAAAGATAGTTAGTTGTTTCAGAATTGGAATTGCTCGTAGTGTGGATGGAATTGGAATCACCCCAGGTTGCATCCATACATCTGCCTGTGACACCCAGGGCTTTATGCAGGACGAAATTATTGCCAGTCAGACATGTTTTGGTGGACACATGGATGTTAACTGTTAAACCAGTTTACAAAATAAAAAATGTGTCTGATGACCTAAAAAGGACTACAAATACACATGTGACACCATTTACACTCACTTTTAAGGCATAACTGACAATATCTATGGTTTTGGAACCTTTTTTGCTCCTTTACCCGTCCATCCATATTTCTACACATCCACAATGGTTTTTACCTGCCCAAATGACGGGTGGACGGGTCTCTGCATAAAGCTATGATGGCACCTTCACCTGGGAATTTGAAAGACCTAATTGTAACTCAACTGCTCCTTCTGTTAATGTTAGTCTCTCCAGTGCCTGATGCTTCCTTTCAAACATGTCATATCTGGCTTGATCAACACCTCCAAGTGGATATGTGGCACATTACAGTCTCCAGAAGAATTCTTGCAATTGGTCAATATAGGTCAATCCCTTCCCAATATCACCAAGTAATCTAGGGTTTGATTCATGATAATCATGTGTGGCCTTTTGGTAGTTAAACCAGATATGGAAGTCTTGCAACACCAAGTCTGCTTGTCATACTTCTCAGGATTGACCCATACCAATTGTTGTCACTGTGACACTGTTATTTCTTCACTCTCTGCAAACCAGCCTATTTTGTCCTGTTGTCAGGGTGGAATAAAAGGGATAGCTTGGTGTGGTACAATGTGGGAAGATTATCTGATTAGTCATTCTTGTTGCAAATGCTTCTGGTTGGTTGATAGTTCAATCATTATGAGAGCATTCAGAAATCCTTTCTTGATGACAGAGGTGGGGAATGAGATTGTAGACGTGTACTAATGTTATTGTTTTTCTTCAGGAGAAGGAGATTGTTGACATGTGTACTAATTTCATAGTTTTTCTTCAGGAGGAGAAAGAGATTGTTGACATGTGTACTAATTTTATAGTTTTCCTCAGGAGGAGAAAGAGATTGTAGACATGTGTACTAATTTCATAGTTTTTCTTCAGGAGGAGAAAGAGATTGTAGACATGTGTACTAATTTCAAAGTTTTTCTTCAGGTGGAGAATTATATTATAGACACGTGTTCTAATTTCATAGTTTTTCTTCAGATGGAGTTACTCTGTTTCTTCAGGTTGAATACAAGATCATGCACTTTTTTAGGAAGACTACATGATGTTAGACAGCAGGTACAACTAGTAATAATTATTGTTCTTTATTTCAGGTGGACTACGAGATGAGAGACAATGTGTCATGAAGGAGAAGACGCCACTGAACGAGCGGGAGGAGGACTTGAAGTCCCTGGAGGAGGAGTACAACCATATCAGGGAGGACTGGCGCACCACATGGGGGAAACAGGAAGGTGTGTTATGTTGTCATCCTGTCGCACAAAATTACCTGTTCTAATTTCTATCATATCTGGTGAAGTACTTTTCAATCACAGCTGGAGAAGTACTTGTTCTACCACAGCTGGTCAAAAATTTATTCTATTACAACTACCTGGTAGTCAAGAACTACATCCATTGCAGCTGGTCAAGTACTTCTTCTATTGCATCTGGTCAACTACTTCTTCCATTGCAGCTGGTCAAGTACTTCTTCCATTGCAGCTGGTCAAGTACTTATTCAATTGCAGCTGGTCAACTACTTCTTCCATTGCAGCTGGTCAAGTACTTCTTCCATTGCAGCTCTTCAAGTACTTCTTCCATTGCAGCTGGTCAACTACTTCTTCCATTGCAGCTGGTCAACTGATTCTTCCATTGCAGCTGGTCAAGTACTTATTCCACTGCAGCTGGACAAGTACTTCTTTCATAGCAGCTAGTCAACTATTTCTTCCATTGCAGCTGGTCAGCTGATTATTCCACTGCAGCTGGTCAAGTACTTCTTCCATTGCAGCTGGTCAAATGATTCTTCCATTGCAGCTGGTCAACTACTTCTTCCATTGCAGCTGGTGAACTACTTCTTCCATTGCAGCTGGTCAACTACTTCTTCCATTGCAGCTGGTCGAGTACTTCTTCCATTGCAGCTGGTCAACTGATTCTTCCATTGCAGCTGGTCAACTACTTCTTCCATTGCAGCTGGTGAACTACTTCTTCCATTGCAGCTGGTCAACTAGTTCTTCCATTGCAGCTAGTCAACTACTTCTTCCATTGCAGCCAGTCAACTGATTCTTCCATTGCAACTGGTCAACTTCCATTGCAGCTGGTCAACTGATACTTCCATTGCAGCTGGTCAACTACTTCTTCCATTGCAGCTGGTCAACTTATTCTTCCATTGGAGCTAGTCAACTACTTCTTCCATTGTAGCTGCTCAAGTACTTCTTCCATTGCAGCTGGTCAACTTATTATTCTTCCATTGCAGCTGGTCAACTACTTCTTCCATTGCAGCTGAATAAGTCAGAATAATTATCACATAAATTCATATTCAGGCATCTGTGTTTCAATAAATAAAGGTGACATGATCCACACAGGGTAATCAATCAGCCATAGCCATAGGTCATCAACACAGTAGGAACCCTGACTACTACACCCCGTTTTATAATAGTAGACTGGTCGAGATAAGGTGTGCGCCCTAAAGCTGACATGATCCCTGCGAAAAAGGTACAAAGCTTTAATCCTGCAAATGTATATTGTATGTTCATAAGTTTAAGGGCTTCAAAACACTGGTTGTTAGCTGTTTGCACAGCTATCCAAGACATTGAATTATTAACAAGGCAGGGCTGTAAGCTAAAAGAGGAAGAGGTTGTCATATACACTGTATGATCGCAGGATGTGAGACTGTCATACACCTTGTATGTTCACAAAATGTGAGATTGTCATAGACAATGTATGCTAACAGCGTACGAGGTTGTCATAAATGTTGCATGTTCAGAGCCTTCGAGACTGTCAGTGAATATTCACAACGCACAATACTCTCATGCAAAATTGAAAATTCACAGCTCATGAAGTTGTCATATATTTGACGTGGCTTCAGATAGTATGGGGTTGTGTAAAATGTGTATATAAACAGAGTGTGATGACATCATAGGGATCTGTGTTCACAGATTTGGAGACTGCATTTCCTGAAATTCGACCTCGAGTACGGATACAGTCGTTGCCCGTACGACAAACTGAAGGTCTACGACGTCTGCAACAACAGAGGCACTTTGAGAGGAACGTATTGTGGTGATAACAATCCTTCAGATATAATATCCAAATGGAGAACAATATGATTACTTTCACGACTGACCGTTCGATCACAAAATCCGGCTTCTGGATCTGTATCTCTCTAGGTAAGACTATATTTCCAATATACGAAAGTCTAGAATCCGATGTATTAAATACTAAGAGCATCTATGTCGGATGTTAGACGTAAACGAATTGGCTAAATTCCTTTCCACCTTACACAAATTTAACTTTCTGAATTGCAATGACACGTGGACACACTCGGAAATACCCTATCGTGTCCTTAATCGTATATATATATATATATATATATATATATATATATATATATATATATATATATATATATATATATTAATATATTAATATATATATATATGAATATATATATTATATATATATATATATAATATATATATATCAAACGTAGTACGATCACGTAAATGATAAATACAGTTATTATGCTAGTTTGGTTGTGTTATAGTCCGTGTGAATGTGGAACTTAAGATATTGTTGTTTTCACCCAGTGTCATGCAAGACTCATAGCAGGCTGTCTTGTCTACGTGGCTATATTGGTACTGGCAGATCCCCATACGGAAACTACGAGTTCTATTCATGGACCATCACGGTTCCTCGAAAGAAGGTACGACATTCCTATCTTAATATTTCTCTCTAACATTATCGCTACTAAACAAAATATGACATCGTTGATGTATCTCCTGTTGAATGCGTGTCTTAATCGATGTAACTGTTCGTTTTTGAACATCAGTGTTTGCTGTGTGCCTCCATGTAAATAATGCGACATGTCTGTCAGAGCAACGTATGATGTAGTCTCGTTATAATAAATCGTGTTTGTCTACAGCGCGTAAAGATACACTTCATCAAATTTGATCTTGAGAACCATCCTTCCTGTAAATACGACTATTGGGGGATCAATGATGGAGCCACAACAGAATATTGCGGCAACAAGATACCTGCAGATTACGTGTCGTCGAGCAGCTCTGCATTCATCTACTTCAAGGCCCGATTACTCCGTGACACGCGGTGGATTTTATGCCATGTACTCTGCCGTGGATGGTAAGTCGATCGGATATGGTCGGCATGTCTTGGTATACTAACTGAACTACAGTGAGTGTGCGTGTATATATATATATATATATATATATATATATATATATGTGTGTGTGTGTATATATATATATATATATATATATATATATATATATATATATATATATATGTGTGTGTGTGTGTGGGTGTGGGTGGGTGTGTGTGTGTACATGCGTTGTTGTGTGTGTGCGCGTGCATGTCCGCCTAATCGTGTGCGTGTGTGTATGTGTTACCAATTGTACCTATGCAGGTCCGTACAATTCTGACCATGTCAAAACATGAACATTGTGTTACAACAACTGTTGCCAACCTGTGGTAAAGCTGCATGCTTGTTTTTACTCTCAGCTCCAAGATCTTGTAGGAGGCTAATTGTGATAACAAATGAAACGGGAACCATCGGCACTTCGGGGTCCCACTATGAAAACGACCAACAGTGTGTGTGGAGGTTTCAAGTTTGGAAATACAGGGTGGGTCATAACTTCGGTCATTTGTAATCGCAACTCTTTGTGTTACAGTCCCAATCTTCTTTGTTCCATGATATGATATGCGAGGCGAAGCAAAGCGAAGCAAAGCGAAGCAAAGCGAAGCAAAGCGAAGCAAAGCGATTTAGCGTGACGTGACGTGGCGTGGCGTGGCGTGGCGTGGCGTGGCGTGGCGTGGCGTGGCGTGGCGTGGCGTGGCGTGGCGTGGCGTGGCGTGGCGTGGCGTGGCGTGGCGTGGCGTGGCGTGGCGTGGCGTGGCGTGGCGTGACGTGGCGTGACGTGACGTGACGTGACATGACTCACAGTGGGTATACACTTATAAATGAACTTCGCTCATTAATTTCAGTATTGCAGAAACATACCAGGATTAATCGGGATAGTGATAAGTAACTACCAATCAGTGATCAGGATACTCATCCCTGTTTCCCCTAAAGACGAGAACAAGATAATTTAAATGTAGTCAATGATTACTTATGCGCCGTCGCGTCTTGACAAACATACACACATACACACTCGTATATACACACTCGTGTATATACACACACATAGATACACACTCGTATATACACACTCATATATATATATATACACTCGTATATAGACACACGTATATACACACACGTAGATACACACTCGTAGATACACACTCGTAGATACACACTCGTATATACACACGTGCAAACATACATATTGACGCCTGCGCAAACACGCAGACAAGTACATCCACGTGCGACTTTCAAATCAATAAATAACAGACGTCTACAAATAATGGACAGAACATTAGCTTTACCACTTTATAGCACCCCTGGCGTCGCCGTTAACCCGTTTTAGAGTTCGAGATCGCAGAGAGTAGAGTGCCAACACAATGAACGGAACTTCTGTCGTTGAATTGTAGTAGTGTGAATCTGAGCAGTAGGAATGTGAAACTAGATACTACCCCAAACTTCTGTTTGCATAGGTGGAAAGCTGCTTGCGGCATTGAGACAACTAGTCGAAGAGTGGTATGCATCATATACAGTGTACTGTGAATGAGAACAAGAATATTACTATGCTGTTCCATTTCCGACAAGAATTAGGCCCTTGAGTAGAATGCAAACCAACCTCAATTGCTCCTACATTTGAAACTTCATTACGAGAGGCGCGGGAAGTGTAGTGGTTTTAATACGCGCGGACGCAGCAGACCTGATATATTTGGTATAACAAGTAATGGAGAGAGTCTGACACTGTTGAATCTAATCGGTGCTATGCGCCACGCACATTGACTTGCATCAACAAGGCATTGTACTATAATACAACTATAATAAGCCCCTGATCTCTGCCTGGGGAATTAATGGGCTGCAGTTGTAACCGCCAGGGCGGCCTAACCCCAGATTAGGGTAGAGACGTTGGTTGGTTCTCAGGCCGAATTTGAAATAACAAATTAAATAACGATATTTTTTATCAGATATGCTATATTATAAAACATATTCAAAAGTAAACTGATATTAACACAAAATAAATAGAAATACTAAGTTGCAGTTGTTTATTAAATAGGAATTACCGCAGGATTAACAATATCCGTGAGGTGGCAGCTTTGCTTAGCCCCGTGCGGATAATATTCAAATGCCGGCACAGTTACCAGCCTGTGTCTCGACGTAATTACGTAGCCGAACGACAGTCGGTTAAGCGAGACTATCGACAGCCAGGCGACGCTGATGGACGTTAGCGACTTTTGTGTCTCTTAGCAGCAACAAGCTAAAGTCATGGTTTCCATGTGTCCTTTTTATCGTTCTCCGTTTGTCATGTTTCAGAGAATGCTATCTATCGAAGCTGAGTCGAAATACGTGCCGTTTAACGGACTCTCCCACTCTGCTGCGTAACTTCACGGACAAGACAAACTTCTCCGGCTTTGAATGGTATCTGTGTGAGGGCTAAGAAGTGGTGTTGCCACCTCACGGAGCCTTGTGTGTGAGTGACTGTATGCTTAGTGTTGTATTCTTATTTTAGTTTTTAATTCATATTTGGCATTGCCAATCAGCGACTTTATCCTATTCTGGGTTAAGGCCGCGCTGGTAGCAACATTGGCAGTATTTGAGGGGATAATAGTGCTGCCATCTCACGAAACCTGGGTAATCGAGGCTCAGAAAGTGTGCGAAACATGTTGTATAGTCTCTATCCAATATTATACATTTGAGGGAAATAATTAATAATGTATGATTTTTAAAATAACAAATCATCAGTGTAGAAATATGATATTGACATTTACTTTGGCATCGAAACAGAGACACGAGGCGTGTTCTTGTCTCTTATGTGATGTCATAAACATACAGTGTCATAATCACGTCACATATCACATACGTTAAATCGCACACCTCACAACTCACATTCGCCTCACATCCCCCTCATTTTACGTCATGACACATGTCACCGCCTACACACATCAACACTCACATAAGCGAGACATTACACTATGCACAGACCGCGCCTCAAGCATTGCAGATCATTTTATTCACGTTCCTCACATCAAAATCGGAAATTTGTCCAGTGCATAACAATAACTCTTGGGAAGTAGAAAGGAACTGGTGATCAACCAGGCACAAAACGAAGTAATTAAATACACATTTCCCACATTCCCATTCCATGTTTCGAAGAACACTCAATAGAGTAACAAAATTACCATACTGAGGGAGACAATGAATTGTTGTTCTGTCAGGAGAGTAAATTAGAAAAATTAGAAAGCGTCACTAAATGTCAAGTGACAACGTTCTCTGCCGCCGTAGTACAGTCGGCTTCTTGCGCTGTGGTGATTTGAGACGCACACTTGGCGAACCATATGCGGCAGCTGGCGAGCGCAGCTACTTCCGATTTTTGCATTTGACTCGCTGTTCGAGGTTATGTCGTAGATTTGCATTTTCCCCGCTATCACCTGTCACCTCGCTCCACCGACATCACCCTTACTGAAAGTTGTACACGGCAGAACCGTGTCCTCTGTTCCCTTTGCTTTGACATCCATACCATGGCAATGGCATTCATGCGAGATGACAGCCACGCCCACACGCGCACGCGCACACGCACACGCACACACAAACATACACACACAGACACATACGCACACATACATACACACATGCACACAAACTCACAGAAACACGTACACACAAACACACACAGACACACATAGACACATACACACATACACACATACACACATACACATATACACACATACATACACACATGCACACACATGCACACACATACACACATACATACATACACACACATACATACACACATGCACACACCCTCACAGAAACACACACATATACACATACACACATACACACACATAGACACACACATAGACACACACATAGACACATACACACATACACACAAACATACACACATACATACACGCATACACACATACGCACACGTACACACTCACAAACACAGACACACCGACACAAACACACACACATACATACACAGACACATATACACACACATACACACACACACACACACACACACACACACACACACACACACACACACACACACACACACACACACACATGTATACATACTCAGACACACACAACACACACACACACACACACACACACACACACACACACACACACACACACACACACACACACACACACACACAACACACACACACACACACACACACACACACACATACGCACACAACCACAAAGACACACACACACACACACACACACACACACACACACACACACACACACACACACACACACACACACACACACACACACACACACACACACACACAAACACATACACGCGATATTTGGGATTGTCTGCTTCGATAGGAACATGTAGCACATTAATCCGTCTAAATAAAAAAATATTTACATTTATATTACATTTAAATACAGTTTGTATTTATGTCTAGCAATTACTTATGTTTTACAAGCATATTATTTTTATCATTATCTGCATTTTCCCGTTACAGACGTAAATAACTGAATCACATCTGTATTACTTAAACGTTTTTCCACATCCCGTCCACTATGCTAAGAAAAAATAAAAACATGTAAATGAATTAATAAATGAATGAATATATGTATGGATATATGGACGGACGGACGGACGGACGGACGGACGGACGGACGGACGGACGGATTGAGCTGATGTTCGTCTCAACTCCAGAGGAACATATACGAGAAAACAGTTCCCTGCGAATGTGTCATATTGATAGGCTCTAGTTAATTCAGTGTGTTGTATTCACGCACATTATATTTTGCGTTTAGAGGAGACTTGCGTATGTTTAACAATATGCGGTTAGCTCAGGCAGTCATAATTTTATTGGGGTAGACAGTAAGCGACATGTAATTTTGCAGCATATCATTTAAATAAATGACGCAAACACATAACACTGCGTTGACTTTACAGCAACACGCAATAAACGTTAGAACTAATGCGACTCTGACTGGAACTGTTCATCTCTCATTCTTCCAGCGTTATAGGTTCATTATTATTACAATACTTATGTGCGAGTCCCAGGGTAAAAGATGAACAACCAGACATGTTACATTACATCAACTAAGCTAAGTCGCACACATAAACAATTATCACCAAGTTCGTATACATTTCTGCGAAAAGAAAATGTCTTTATTATTGCAGCATGACAGGAGATGTGATAGCAGTAAATCTCTCTGTGGGTGCACGATGAATGAGCAATGGAAGATTATTTCTTGCATTCAAATACGCTCGTTCTCGTGGACGCTTCAAAACACAGATACATATTTATGTGTGCATGTGTATATGTATGTATGTGTGTATGTATGTATGTGTGTAGGTGTGTATATGTAAGTATGTGTGTATATATGTATGTATGTACGTATGTATGAATGTATGTGTGTATATGTATATATATATATATGTATATGCATACGTATGTATGGGTGTATATGTGTACGCGTTTATGTGTGTATATGTGCATGTACCCGTATGTGTGAATGTGTACATATGTGTATGCGTGTGTGTGTATGTATGTATGTATGTATGTATGTATGTATGTATGTTTGTTTGTTTGTTTGTTTGTTTGTTTGTTTGTTTGTTTGTTTGTTTGTATGTATGTGTGTATGTATGTTTCCATGTATGTGCGTATGTATATATGTTTCAATGTGAGTGTGTTTTTATGTATATAATATGGACGTACGAACTTGCGTATGTGTGTACATGCGTATTTGCGCACATACACACATTCACACATATGTACGCAGTAGTAAAACAATATGCAGTTAGCTCAAGCAATCGTATTGTTTCCCTTTGATATATACAGTAAGCGATATAACGTTTTGCATTATTTTATTTAAATATATGACCCAAACATTGCAATAACTTTAACTGAGTTCTAAGTTTTATTGCGTTTACTTTACAGCAACAACCAATACACTTTAGAACTAACGTGACAACGACTGGAAACGCATAACATGTTGCGTGAGAACCGTTCATCTCTCATTCTTCCAGCGTTATTGGTTCATTATTAGTACATTCCTAGTGTGCTAGTTCTAGGGTAAAAGGCGAACAGCACGACATGTTGCATGGCGCTATGGCGCACAAATAACACCAACTTCGTTGACTTTACTGCGGAAAGTTGACTTTATTACTGCAGCATGACAGGAGGTGTGATATCCGTAAATGTGGGTGCTGGATGAGTGAGCAATGGAAGATTACTTCTTGCATTCAAACATGCTCGTTGTGGTGGACGCATGAAAACACAGATACACATTTATGTATGTGTGTATGTATGTATGTATATATGTATGTGTGTAGGTGTGTATGTATGTGTGTATGTTTTTATGTATATGCCTATATATATATATATATATGTGTGTGTGTGTGTACGTATGTGTGTATCTATTTATGTATGTGTGTGTGGGTATGTGTGTTTCCGTGTAGTCGTGTAGGCATATATGTGTGTATGTGTGCATGTGTATATGTGTTCATAAATCCATGTCTGCATGTATCCATGTGCATTTGTGTGTATGTGTACATGTGTGCATGTGTATATGTATGTATGTATGTATGTATGTATGTATGTATGTATGTGTGAATGTGTGCAGGTGTGCATATGTGTATGTATGTATATATGTATGCATGTTTGCATATATGTATGTTTGTTTGTTTGTGTTTATGTATAATATGTGTGGTTGTGAGGATATGAGTATGTGTGTGCGTGCGTAATTGCGCGCGCACGCACACACACACACACACACACACATTTTCATGTATGTACGTTGGTATACACGCACGTTCGTAGAAGTAGAACAATAAGCGGTTAGCTTACGCAATCGTAGTGTTTGACTTGGGATATACAGTAAGCGACATGACGTGCATTTATAATTTCAATATGTGACGCAAACATTGCAATAATTTTAACTCGGTTCTAAGTTTTATTGCGTTTACTTTACAGCAACAAGCAATACAATTTAGAACTAAAGTGACTACGACTGAGACAGCGTGAGAACCGTTCACCTCTTATTATTCCAGCGTCATTGGTTCATTATTATTATTATTACATTCCTAGTGTGCGAGTTCTAGGGCAAAAGGCTTACGACATGAGGTGTTGCATGACGCTATGACGCACATATCACACCACCTTCGTTGACTTTTCTGCGACAAGTTGAATGTATTACTGCAGCATGACAGGAGGTGTGATAACCATAAATATCTCGCTATTGGTTCTGGGTGAGTGCGCAATGGAAGATTACTTCTTGCGTTCAAACATGCTCGTTCTCGTGGACGCATCAAAACACAGATACACATTTATGTATGTATGTGTGTAGGTATATATATATATATATATTTATGTATGTATGTATATTTATGTGTATATATAGATACGTATGTTTGTAGGTATATGTACGTGTGCGTGTGCGTATGTGTTTGCAGTCAGTGTCGTCTGCTAGCGCCAAAACCAATTCAACCCATTGTGACAACGAGGAGGAACTCCGTTGTTAAAGAAACTGGTGTCAACAATGCTAACTTGCTTATTCTGACTTCGTCGGAATCGCGAAGTTGCTGTCATCGAGCTCTTACCAATGTGTGTGATAAACCAGTAACAGTTGACAACACATGACTGATCAAAAAGCTGACTTAATGTTCCTGACCAAAACATGGTGCAAATCAAGCAAGATTGCTGTTCTCAACGAGTTAACCCCGCCAGGTTACAGCTTCATTGGCGAGTGCCGTCCATAAGAACGGCACTAGATTGTAATATAAGTCGGCATACAAATTCCGTAAAACCTCTACACAAACGTTATGACACATTTGAGTATTTAGACGTTAAATCAACGCAAATGTCTAGACCTGTGCGTTTTTATCATCATTTACCTCCCATCATCCACCTCCACCCATTCGTTCCTTGACGAATTCGCAATGTACGTAAACGAAATAGTTGCTACACGGCAATACATCCTCATTGTCGCTGACTTCAATCTTCACTGTGAACTTAATAGTGCACCTGGTGTGAATGTATTGTATGACATTTATCAGAAAACAACTTAAAACAACATGTGAGAGAATTCATACATATGATGGGACACAAGTTAGACTTGGTGATAACAAGCTCATCTAATCCAATCATGTCTTCAACTTCAGCGTACCCCAGCAACATATCAGAACACTACAGTGTCGATTTCCGTCTATCGTCGGTTAGCCCTGTGCCTTCTCGTGCCGTGAAACAACTACGTGATTTTCGCGGACTTGATTTTGTTCGCCTAGAAACTGACCTTTCTTCGCGTCTTGCGTCTGTAGATACTACTCTGGTTGTGAATACCATGGTTGGCCAGTACGAGCATGCGGATTTATCAACCATTGACTAGCATGCCCCAGTTACTGTGATAATGAAAGCTTGCCCACGCAAGGAACCGTGGCACAATGACGACATCCATGAAGCCAGGGCCTTAAGACGTGCAAACGAGAAGAGATGGAGATCAACGAATTGCGTCGCCAGATTTTTGTTGAGCATCGAACAGCGGTCGACAACATGATCAAGCGAGAGAAGCGTGCTCACTACGAGTCAGTGTTGTCATCACTTCACCAGCGAGCGTTCCTTTCTGCTAAAACCCCCGGGAATAATTCTTCCATAATCCAGTAACAGTGTTGCACTGTGCAATGACAAACACAAATAATTATAATCCATATATGCTCAATGCTGACCAATGATGAAGACAATTCTATCGACTCTTGCAGCCAACGTTTGTCAAACGAACTCGATCGACTGCTACCTACGAATGAAGAGGAAATAAATAACCTCGTCAGACATGCAGCCTGGACTCTTGCCCCACTGATCTGTTGAAGAAAACAGTAGGTGTTTACGTTCCTTGTTTGGTGGCAATAGTGAATAACAGGACTCTTTCCGGCAATAGTAAAACCGCTTCTCAAATCGGACACCCTCGACAAAGTCCTGTTAAAGAACTACAGACCAGTGTCAAACGTAGCATTCATCGGCAAAGTCTTGGAGAAAGTTACAGTTAGTCGTTTGCTTGACGATCTCACTTTGAATGCACTGCACGAAGAATACCAATCGGCATATAAGATGCTCCACAGTGCAGAAACAGCTCTAATTCGTGTTCAGCATGACATTTCTAGGGAACTTGACACGAATCGTGTTATGTTGTTTGTCATGCTGGACTTATCAAGTGCATTTCACACGAGTTACCATGAACATTTTCTAACACTAGCATGACGACTACGGTGTGCGTGAAACGGCGTTATCGTGGTTCCGGACGTACTTGGAAGACCGCACCCACTGTGTCCAGATAAACTCCAAAACATCCGCGACTATTCCGCTACAGAGTGGTGTGCCACAGGACTCGGTCCTTGGGCCAGTTGTGTTCACCTTTATACACCACCCCAATGCAGCGGATATTCAAAATATCATAAAATACTATAATATGCCGACGACATTCACTTATATGCGTCGTACAATCCCACTACACCAGGCCACCAAGTGGAAACTGCAAGGCGACTCACAGACTATATTGGGGAAGTCAAAGGACGGATGGCGTTGCACATGTTGAAATTAAGCGATGTCAAAACTAAAATGATGATCTTTACATCACAATATCATCTCAAGACGTACGGAGATTGCTCCTTGACGATAGATGATACGGTTTCACTATCAGACCTCATAAGGAATCTAGGAGTTCATATGGACCAACATATGTCGATGACAGATCATGTGACTGTTGTGTGTGTCGCATGTAACTACCATCTATACAGACTCTCATCAATATGGCATTACCCAACAACCGAGGCCGCGAAAAGTGCAGTCAATGCACTCGTCATCTCTCACCTGGACTACTGCAACTCACTGTTACATAACATACCTTTATTATAGACAGCTCGGTTACAGCGTGTCCAGAACAATGCAGCCAGGCTAATAACACGCACCAGTAAACACGACCACATCACAACAGTGTTGAAGGAGCTGCATTGGCTGCCAGTTGAGAGCCAAATCGCCTTCAAAATGTTAGTAATGACTTTCAAATGCATTAATGGTTTGGTGCCATCTTATCTTGCAGAACTTGTTCAACCATAAAAGCGTGACGGACGCCTACGAAAGAACTATGCGCCAACATTCCACCAACGCATAACACAGAAGTGTATTGGCGATGCGGCATTTGGCGCAGCGGCACCACGACTGGAATGAACTACCTGTGAACAATGTTTGTTTGTAGGTATGTATATATGTATGTGTGTATATATGTATGTGTTTATATATGTGTGTGTTTATATGTATGTATGTATGTATGTATGTATGTATGGATGGATGGATGGATGGATGGATGGATGGATGGATGGATGGATGGATGGATGGATGGATGGATGGATGGATGGATGGATGGATGGATGGATGGATGGATGGATGGATGGATGGATGGATGGATGGATGGATGGATGGATGGATGGATGGATGGATGGATGGATTTATGTACAAGGATGTTCGTATGCATGTATGTGTGGTAATGCTAGACGAAGACCTGCTGCATGCAATCTGCATCTTTGAGATTGCCCGCTGTAAGCATGTTGTACGACACTTACACACAACATTTTCTGACTTCATATGTATTCTTTTAGGAAACAGTTTATATATGTATATACGTTTATTAATAATATAATATATATATATATATATATATATATATATATATATATATATAATATATATGTGTGTGTGTGTGTGTATGTGTATGTGGACGTATGATTGGATTGCAATTGTATAAAATGGTTGCTACTGTGAGACAATGTCCCCACTTAAAGGGCGTCAAGAGCTGTTGTCGCGCATGTCTCTGAAACGCCACATTACGTCTTGGCATTCACAATTTCGTAGACGATGTTTTCGTCAAACAGATCTTTAGGATGTGTATGTTGTTGAATTAAAATGAATGTTTCCTGAGCCAGACTGAAGTTCAAAAGCCATAACACGAGCACATGTAGACAGTCGTTTGTTTTCATTGTGAGACGGCACCTTTTGGTGTTTTCAGACACATCCTGAATAAACTACCAAGATCTATGTTTTAGTACAAAAAGTGAATTTTATCACTCTCGACAGGCAACGTCAATAAATTAACATTATTTAACGTGACACTACTTGCAAGCATACGACCACTGATGGGAACATGGCACATATCCACTTCTCCACTTAGTGCCCTTTTTGTGTGGTACATTTTGTAACGTTCCTGTTTCCATAACACAGACCACAGCTAGTATATTATTGATAAAAATATAGAATTGAACATAGCGAATCGCGGCCATGTTTGGTGTTGAAGACAACATTTGGCAGTTGGACAGCGACTATAATTAACATTCCAATGTTTATAAAAGAAACATGTGATCTACGTCACATCATGTTTATTATTTGAATGTTGCGGCATATTTTCTACGCAATACTATATGGTAAAACCTTTACGTGGCAGTTATAAGTGATTTATAATTGTATATAATATTTTAGGCAATTAAAATAAATCCATTTCACAGGAACAGATATTGTGGTAATATGTAAAATATAATAAATATCGTAAACATGCTTTAAATATATATATGTACACACATATTCTAGAATATGTTTTCCATACCATTGAATTGTATGTTCTGCTGTAGTAATTCGTCGCCTAAGAAACATCTTAAAATGGTAAATGTTAAAGTTTGTTTGAATAAAACGCTTAGTTTTCTGTTTTACAAGTATTGTCAACATGCTATGTGTGATAACTTTCGAATGTTTACGATATGTCATTTATTTTTTTAGGTCGTTAACCGAAACAGTTGCCACTTTGTCAAATTTACCCGCGTCACGATCCAAAATATTGACGTCAGAACCTCAGTTATAATAAATAATAGGACCTACATGCTTCCACACAACATATCTTATGTTTGACGACGTCACAACGGTCACGTCAACATTTTGTCAACCGGCAGGTTTGATGATTTGGTACGTGACTGAAAGCACGTAGACACTGAATGACAGCCAGGGATGATTGCTATATAAAGAGAGGGTATGTTTGACTCAGCATTGGCAGAACCAGATTCGGCATATGAACGAAGGTAGGTGCACTGATAGGAAAACATTGGTAGCGGTGACAGAAGGTCTAGTTTAAGACGGTTTATTTCATTTTAGTGCCAAATGTAGTTTCCCATGTGTTTCCTAGCACCATGACCGCCACTCACGTCTATCTTAGGAATTGCAGTTATGTTTGTGTTTACAGAGTTGCCTTACAGAGAACATGCGTGTGACTGTCGGCTTACTCTTTGCCTTCCTGGCCTTGGCGTTTGTAGTGGCTTACGCTGCTGATGAAGTAAGTGTCTACGCTGATATCGCTACTTGTATCGCCTAGAAAGTTGTATTGTGGGCGATGGTAGAGATATGTAGATCTTCTAGATAAATGATGCCATCACGGAGAACATTACTCTTCTAACATGTTGACTTTAATATGTATTTGTATTACGTGTTTTCAAATCTTTTCCCTCTCGAAATATTTACATTGCATCCAGCAAACGTCTTCAGACACCCGTTGACAGCACTTGCCGTCACTGGTGTCCACCGGTCGTCGTAGATATGTGAATGGCGGTACCAGTGCCGAGCCAAATTTCTCGCATCCGGCCGGAATTGTAGTGAGGTGGTACGAGTAATCTGACGTGTTCTCCATTCAATATTTCTCGCAGCTGCCATGTCCCTCGCCTAGTGTAATTATTAATAATGTTGGCCTTCATGCCGTATTCCTCGCACATGGTTTAGTTATGTGTGTGTGTGTGTGTGTGTGTGTGTGTGTGTGTGTGTGTGTGTGTGTGTGTGTGTGTGTGTGTGTGTGTGTGTGTGTGTGTGTGTGTGTGTTGTGTGTGTGTGTGTGTGTGTGTGTGTGTGTGTGTGTGTGTGTGTGTTTGTGTGTGTGTGTGTGTGTGTGTGTGTGTGTGTGTGTGTGTGTGTGTGTGTGTGTGTGTGTGTGTGTGTGTGTGTGTGTGTGTGTGTGTGTGTGTGTGTGTGTGTGTGTGTGTGTGTGTGTGTGTGTGTGTGTGTGTGTGTTTGTGTGGTGTGTGTGTTGGTGTGTGTGGTGTGTGGGTGGTGGTGTGTGGTGTTTTGTGTGTGTTTGTGTGTGGTGGGTTTTGGTTGGTGGTTGTGGTTTTGGTTTTAGGAGAGAAGAAAGGGAAGGGGTGGTTTTTGGTGTGGGTGTTGTGGTGTTGTGTGTGTTGTGGTGTGGGGTGTGTGGTGTTGGTGTGTGGTGTGGTGGTGTTGTTGTGTGGAGAGAGAGAGAGAGAGTGAGTGAGTGAGTGAGTGGTTTTTGGTGTTGCCTGGGTATGTGCATGTTTGTGTGTGTGTGTGTGTGTGTGTGTGTGTGTGTGTGTGTGTGTGTGTGTGTGTGTGTGGGTGCGTGTGCGAGTGTGTGGGTGTGCGCGTGCGCGTGCGCGTGCGCGTGTGGGTGTGGGTGTATTCATTTATGTTTGTGCGTTCATGCGCTTCAGTGCATGCCTTTAAGTTCATTGGTGCATGTTGATGCTTTCTAACTCAGTATCAACACACCATTTAAAGCATTTCTTATCGGGACGTTCCTTCATGAATTTTTAGTACCGTTAACTAGAAGAGTACAATATTCACTTTGTTCTCTGTTGAAATTTAGTAAATCACTTTGCAATATTTTATGTGAAACACCGTCTTGCGTATCAGGCTATTGTGGGTGTACGCCTACATCTATGTATGATTGCATTACATCATGTTTTATTCATGTTATGTTAGCTCTTGGAATGGAAGTGCGGTGTGGTACACAATGTTTACTTTTACTATCCCATATCAGCAAGGCAATTATGCTACTTAATTTAACATGTCGCATTGGTTTTTACATTGCTGAAAAAACATGTATACCATGTTAGTTAATGATATACTATGTTTGTTTATTTCCAGTTTCTTTTGTTTTATTACTTATATATGTATTTACACATTTACACATACATACATACATACATACCTATATACATACATATATACATACAGACGTACATATATACATACATATATACATACATACATACCTACATAGATACCTAGACATAATATGCATACATACATACAAATATGCATATATACATACATACATACATACATACATACATACATACATACATACATACATACATACATACATACATACATACATACATACATACATACATACATACATACATACATACATACATACATACATACATACATGTATGCATAGTACATACAAACATACATAGTACCTACATAGTACATACATGCATACATACAAAGGCATGAGGAGGTACAGGAATGTATGTATAATGCAAAGTTTTATCATACAACCTATAACAGGAGAATTGGCTAATTTAACTACACGTCTATGGTTAAGTAGTTCCTTTTAAATATTCAACAGTTATTTAAGCGTCTACTAAGTAAGACCTATTCAGATTTCAGTCTCAGACAATCTGTACACAATAAATGTGTAAACGTAAAAAATACTTTCTGGGATAATTTCAAATAGTCGCGTATATTTATTTTATTCCAGGCACACTTTGAAACCAACCAATTCGAATTACACCGCCTTGATGGGAAACATAAATTAAAACCGAATGCAGCCCCAACAGACCGAGGAGAACCATGGCTACACCGGGGAGAACCGTGATGAGCCGGTGTGGTGGTCCCAGATTCGACCAGTCCAGGATTCGTCTAAACGCATATCGCGCATGCGCGCGCATGCGCAATGATCGCTTTTATCTGTTCTGAGCGCTCTGACGTAGTGGCAACGGCATACGTCATGCCCGGGCCGAGATTCGACTAAATAACACAACACGTTCGAATGAGTGAAAATGATCACATAAGTTAATCCATTTTTATTTAAGATGTCCGTGATAACAATATTATTTCAATACTTGATGTATTACTAACGGAAACTACGTTAGTAACAAAGGCGAATCGGTACGAATCTGTGGCACGTCCTTGACACTCAAGAGTGACACTGTGTAAGGCCGTGTGACACGTGGCTACATCGGGATGATCCAGGGTTCAAACCGTAGCGACACCGGCAATACCACCGTATATATGTAACTGAAATATACAAATGAGTCAAATCTTCACGGATCACTTCGGAGCACCGAGACATTTTCACAGGGGTACACCGTGGCCAGAACCGGGGCAGTGGGATTTTTTTACTCGCTGTAGTTTTCAATTGTTCGTAGTTTGTTTGTACTTGCTCCAGTTACGAATAACAAAATTGTAAAAACTTCCTCCAAGAACCACTCTCATTCAATTACATTAGGTAGGGTGTTTAGCAAATTAATCGAAATCGTTATGTTAGACATAACATAGCGAAATTATACAATAATTAATTTGCAACAATTTAAGAAAAGGTTCACGCCGTTGTTACTTTCTTCGTAATTATGAATAGTTATTGCAATGTTAACAAATAATTACTGAAATTTAATGCTAGAAAAGATGTGAACATAGCAAGTTTTCCTTGTCAAGCAGACACTTTGCAGATGTCTGATATGTTTAAATTAATGTCAGTGAATGGACTATATCGAAGCTGAGAAGGACAAGTCTCTGTACAATGGCTTGTAGTAAGGTTCCAGCTTTACTACTGTTACTGAGGTAGCTGCTGATTAGAGCACAAAGACATCACCCCATTAACAAACTGTCAGTATAAACCTTATAATGATATGCTGACTCTCCACACACGAAATATCCTTAAAATAGACATTGGTTGCAGGGGGGCCTTTGACTCAACCGAAACTCCAACTTTACAAGTCTTGATACCTTGCGGCTCTTCTTATACTTGCACCTACCCCCGCGCCATTGCAAAAACAATACATTCCAGCCCCCGCATACATTATTGGAATACATGTGTAAAATAAAATCACGCAGGCTATTCGATAATATTCCTGTGGTAATTTAAGTGGTGTGAAAAGCTGCTTGCAATTTCGTTAGACGAATGGATATTTCACGGTTGTTTACAACACCGTCACGGTTTGCGGCGCACGGAAATTCTGTGCACTGCGTTTGCGTTTCTCAAATATCTGGTTGCTTTGTTCATTTTGGTTTGTTACAAATAATTTTCCTGCGAATTTGTAGACGTCCTTTCCCAACAGTGTCCGATATATAGAATAAGACATGTATTTAATCAGAATGATGCTGATACTAACATAGGCACGAAAATGGACATGACAGTATCCAACAAAACACAGCCTCCTCACTCTATGACCATGACAGTACGTACAACAATCGGCAATTTGACGGCATCATATCAAAGAGCCGCTACATCTACATTACATTGCGTCGTGGCTGGAATGGTAAAGTGCGAAAACAACAATGAAAGATAAGATCATAGACAGTTTTAGTCATATCATTCTAGATTTATATCACGCTCATGGTCGGAGAACGAACGTACCACCATCCGGAGTCCTAGCCTGAAGGCTGCATTGACTTTAAACTAAGCATTGGTAATCCATCGTTTCCGTTTTAATTTAACTTCCCTAACCTTCCCACGAATGTTTCTCAGCATGAAGCCCAATTACACATTATAGAGGCTCGCATCTCCAGTCCAAGCAGAACGTTCGATTGAATTCAGTGCCAAGATGGCGTTGTTTTGCCTGTTCTATCTGTTGAGCACACATACGGCATGCCCACACAAATAAACTATAGCTGGCTACGGTCAATACTGTCAGTGACCTCATGCTGGTTTCATTGACACTGGCAAATGTGTATGTAACCAAAGTACAATTCAGTTAAATAAAATTCATTACTTTGATAAATAAACAAAAAAATTCACCAAGTGACACCAACCTTCACGGCACGGCCGAATACGATACAGTGTAACAGATTTTACCCGCCTAACATATCACGCACTGGCATTCATATCAACAAAAATTAGAATATGTTATAGCGTCATTTAAATGGTGCCATGTGATAGGTACTAATATGTTGTTAATAACACTTTTTGATTTTTTTTTAAATCTTCAATATTTACGGAGAAATTCAATTTTTAAATTGCTGCATTTTGTCTATAGGATTTTGGTCCATTTCTTGTGCACAGGCTGCATAAAATAGGTTGGAAACCAGTAATAACATTGGAATCATTTAACTTACGCATGTGAAACAAAAAATGCATCACCCCTTTACGAAATGCAATTTTTGTGACCTTGAGTTGACCTTCAAAGTTGACCTAGATTTTATTTATATCTGACCTAGATTTGACCCACAGTATGGTATTAATTCCTATTAATGGTATAATTTTAGGTGAAATTGTTTAGGAAATGAGCCTTGTTAATATTTAAATATCAAAACTGTCAATATTACAACTTTATGGACACTGTAAACGGTTATTAGAACTTGGCCTAATTAGTTTACCTATATTTCACATCTGACCTACATATTGGAATTTAATACATAATTAATTCATAAATTCATCATGAATCTTGATAAATCCTTTGACAAGTGATTTATTTTGTGACCTTCACGTGACCTTCACAGTGACCTACATTCCCATGTTTTTCTATATTTTGCATTTGCATTAACTTTTTATTGATGAGTATATTTCACTGCACATAACTTCCAGTTGTGCAACAGGTGTAGACTATGTATCAATAACCAAGCCATCGATTTCTGCTGATGTCACAGTTCTGCCAGTTATTGAAGAATGGAAGCATTGTAGTAGCAGTATGTACAATTCCCAAGATCATACTGCAATGTTCTTCAAGTCTATACACTGCACATAAATTCGAGTTGAGCAGTATGAAGCGACTGCGATGCCAGACACTTCTCTCGAGATCAAAGAGTGTTGTCAATTCTTGAGAAGTTGACCCATGCGAGCATTGCCATCATTGACATTCACACAGGTTTCACTATAGGTAATGTGCATAAGTCCATGCGATATGCATTGAAGTTCACAATTTCTCTGTGATAGTCCATGGGGAATTCTTCAACTTGCTGATGAGTCGACCAATGTCAGGAGCAATGCCTACAATTCAATACATTACAATCAATACTGCATACAACACTACAGAATATTAAATGACAAATTACAGCACTTAACTCTATGAAAAAACTGAATTGAACAAGAAATGGGTTTTTAACTAACAAATGTAATATTAAACTTAACTATATATAACTTAACTTTGATATGGTAACTTCTCCGTATTCTTCACGAATGTCTACATGAAATTCAAATAACGAAAATATTTCACATAAAATACTACACAAAATGGTAAATATTATTAATAACATCAACAAAATAGATAATCCACATAACTGTAAACTAAATGGTAAAATTAAAAAAATTGAATTACAGCTATTGGGTGGTGTATATTATAGTGGAAATATTAACAGTCTGTACTTTCTATCACAAAATAGTAATACTGACACACTAACAATATACATGTATTAAGTTCTGTTTACATAATTTACTAAAAATCAACTGTTTAAGATGCAGATTGATCAGATTAATAATGTTTCCCTGTTGTGATTAAAATGGAAGTAGGTCGCAGATGCAGTCACAAGTAATCATGATGACCTGCGCTGATGCCGTAAATTTAACTGTTTTGAAATTTCGTTTGTTTTCCTTAAAACATTGACTTACACATACTTAATAATAACTTTCTAAAATTTAACTGATAATCATAACATGAGGATGGCACAGATTACAATATCGATCGCGCGTACGTTGGCCATTGCAAATGGCGAAATGCCACGCAATGTTAATGGCGCCTGAACGCATAAATTATGAACAGCGCAGGCCGCAGCTCTGAACGACATGAAAAACGCTCCAGACTCTGACCAGACAGCCTGATACCGCCCGTTGTCTGGGGGGTTTCATCGCGTCCTGCATTGATATACATAGTTCATATTTATACCAAATGAAAGCTAAGATGTCATAGATATGGGTTACGCTTAACAAATTTTAGGTTACACGCTAATCTATATTAGCATTTTTATAAATAAACGCAACGCAAAGTTCACCAACCGTAATCATCCACATCCGAATGCAATGTAACAGATTTTTCCCGCCGATCATCTTCTGAAGGTCGATATCAATGTCAACAGTAAACACAATTAGTATGCATCGCGAGAAACACGCCGTTTTGCGAGACCATGTGATCCAGCCAGTCGCTTGGGCGGCAAAAACCTTGCGCCATTTCTGGAACGCGTTACGCGGACACTGAGCGATGCTGCCATCTAGCAGATGTTGATATACCAAATTATTATTTACAAATAAAAAATGAGTATGTTTTGTAAGATCATGTAATCGGTTCGCGGCAAGAAAACGCGGGCCATTTCTACACCATTTCAGGTTGGACGTTTTCATTGCCTCATTCGGTTGTAAATGTACATTAATGTACATATTATGCCTTCACTTTTTAGACTATATCCATATTTAGCTACGTGTGAGGTTTCGGAGTCATGTGACTTCAACAGCTAATTGAGGATGATTTAAACAAACGTTCCGCAAAACATGCAAACAAATAATAATCATATGTGCTATGGTTGTTTTGTTTTATTCTTTATGTATCGTTGTGGATACACACACAGGCACACAAGGACACACTTGAGGAGTTTTTTTGTCAAGGGGGTATAAGTCAACTTTTATTCTGAAGAGCTTGAAGGTTTTTTATTATGTTGGTTGGTTCAGTGGTTCAGGGGAAGAGCTCCGGACTCTCGACTAAGAGAACCCGGGTTCGAATCGTGCGTTGCCGTGTTAAATCTTGGGCAGATTTTTTCACTCTGCATTGCTCCAGTTCACTTAGCTGTATAAATGAGTACCTGCCACCTGGCTATAGACAGTGGTGGTTATGTGTATGATCAGCTGTCATGCATTAATTGTAGCATATGGCTGGATGCTCCCCAGTGAAGCCGAGATGGTGTCAGATTGAACAGGTCTGTCAGGGAAGTAAAGTGCAAAGTGCTTTGAGCGGTCCTGAGGACTGGATACTGTGCTATATAAGAACTTACCTTTTTACCTGTTTATGTTAATGTTGCCACAGAAAACATTCACCCCCCCTCGTCTTCCTATGTGACAGGTGAGTGATGCTGAATCTCCAACTCATCCTCTCTAATATTAGCTTAGTTCGGGTGCCAGTAATAATATTAATCCAATGACTGTTTCACAGATGGGTGATGGGAAGATTGAAGCAGGAATTTACCGAAATGTTGCAGACCACAACTGGAAAACTGCTCAGCCATATCATGGTAGATGTCTGTTTTCATTCTAAGTCTGCATGACATTTCACTTTATGACGTTTTATTGGCAGTGACTATCATACGTCGTTTAAAGTTTAAACTAACATCTAAAGACGTCTGTAATTACCACTACTGAACGTACAATAGATGTTAAGGTTAACTTATACGTGCACTTTCCAAATGTCAGTGGTCATAATTTTGCATACGAAACAATTAAGAATGATCACAGTTTTCAGGACGAGTCGGTTTTAACTTCCAAAATATGCTGCCAGATGTGTTAATAACTTACGAATGAAATTCGAAATCACACAAATTGATACGTTCCAGAACTCAAGTTAACTTGAGAGTTAGGTACAGGCACTTAGTGTTTTATAATGTATGGATTGCTATGTTATCATCCTGTTCCTGTTTACTTACAAGGGAGAAATAATTGTGTATGTTTGTTTGTTTGTTATAATGGGTTTCCTTCTAGTTCCATTAGTGGTAGCATGGTATTATCATAACAATGCTCATTTTTTTTAAACTTGCAATTACCGGGGGTACGTATAATAGTGGAGTTTCAGTAGCTAGTTACATGTGTATATTAGTTATTACTGGTTGAGCAGTCAGTAGCAGTGATTGTATTTAGTTGCTGCCAACATTTCTGTTTGTATATGTGTATGGCTAATCACCTTTATCAATATGCTCTTGTTATGACACTTTCAATTGTGATTGTCAAGCCCATGTAGGGGCTCTTCCACATTCTATGCCTATAACTTTTGTGCTCAATAAATATTATGTCAATTTCTCACTGATACATGTTTTTTCTGTTATGACTGACACAAGTAGGCAGATTAATTATGATGACATGAGACGCAGGCAAGCATATCATATTAACAAAACTAACATCAACGTATTGTGAAACATGCATCAGAAACTGGATATCGGAGTGTGGTAAGTTTGGAGAGGAATCATCATTGACCTGATCAAGCTGGGCATAATTAGACAAAAGGAGAAGATGCCATATGATATTACACTATATGAGGGAACGCCAGCACCAGATGCTGTAGTGCAAATTATTGCTTGTCAGTGCAGTCATGAATGCAAGCCGACAAGTTGTAGTTGTTTTACAGTGTAACGAAATGCATTCCTCTGTGCAAACTACCCAGTTGTGGAAATCTAACAGTTGACGACGCCAAACAAGAAGATAGTAGACATTGATTATGACTCAGAGATGATTGTTAATCGCATAATTATTACCAAAACTGTTTATCCAGTCGGCCTCTTAGAGAAGATATTATCTTAACTTAGGTAAAACAAAGTGTAATGTAAAGTGTTAAATACTAATATATATATATATATATATATATATATATATATATATATATATATATATATATATATATATATATATATATATGGCTGTGCGAACGTATCTGGATTGTCTTCTTTCTTATTCTCAGATTGACAAAGACAAAATGGTGGTAGCAGCATACTGTATTACACACGCACGCACGCGCGCACGCGCGCACACACAAACACACACACACAATAATGTGTTTATTTGTATTATTCGACTAATGTCGAATAATACAAATATGTTATCACCATGGCGACATTACTGCATAACTATCACTTAATTTGGTTATGAATTGGTTAAACTACAAAACACTGAAGAGCATGGTATACGGTTTAGCTAATTTCTATGGTATTTCAATTCAATTCAATATATTTATTTCAGACTGTCATACAGATGTCCACATAAACATACACAAGTGACTAGAAAATATGAAAGTATTGCTCATGGTAAATAGAAAAAAAACATTGCACAATGGTACATTCAATCAAAAACTATTATGTATATACAACATTTTGATCCAATGTCGTCTTATCCTGGATTGCCATTTTATATCACTGTTGATAATGGCAATTACCAACTTATTATATGAGGCATCAAGTCTCCGCATGAATTTGTATACAAGGTTTCTAATTACAGCGTTACTATCTGGTACATGGTATTCTACAAACATGGTGGAGGCACTGCAATATTTAGGCTGATTTTGCAATAAGCGAAACACATTATTGTAAGCAACATGAAGTTTATGTATACTTGCTACTGTGTAATTCCACCACAGCTGAGCAGTATACATAGGAGAGCAGAAAGTTTTAAGCAAAGTCAACTTCACTTCAGTGGAACACATGTAAAATTTCCGCAATAGCATATTACCCCTAGCATATAGTTGTCGGCATTGGCGTAAAATATCTTTGTCATCACGTAATGTATTAGAAATAAAGTGACCCAAATAGTTCACATTATCAACTTCCTGGATTGTTTCACCATTAATCTTAAATGATGGAACAGCACTTTTCTTGGAATTGTACTTAATATCATGATTTAACCCATAGAGTCCACATACCTGCATCAGTTCAGACAGTCCTGATACAGATGGGGACAGAATTACCAAGTCATCAGCATACATAAGATGGTTGATAGTTGTAGTACCTATTACACACCCTGTGTTACATTTGTTTAAAGCTATGGTTAAATCATCCATATATATATATATATATATATATATATATATATATATATATATATATATATATTATATATATATATATTAAAAGGTATGGTGAGAGTATACCACTTGCCTGACACCATTTGTAACACCAACAATTTTTCTGACCACCTCGTCTAAAATAAAACAGTTATCAGCATATATACCATCCATACCACAAGTCTTATATATATATCTAGGCATTTAATAGCATTTTCAACTTCACTAATTTCCACAACTATATTATTTGTATATTTGGCATCACATTTTATCTGTTGAATATCTATATCCCTAATACAATTAAAAAGCTGTTTAAAATGAGACCGCCATAATTCATTTATTCCATCAATACCAGTAACATCCTCAATACTATTAGGTAAAGGTATATTACAGTTGTTTACCTGGCGTATCTCTTTCCAGAAGTCATCTGGCCGACTCTGCGACAGCTTTTTTGCCAATGAATCCTGTCTAAGTTGGCATTCGTGATTTTTAAGAAAACGTATAGCATATTTAAACATTGCCCTAGATTTAACAAGATTGCCACCTAGAGATTCAACTTTAGATGGCAGGTGGACTAGGAAGCCATTTGGCTTATCGAGATTCCAACCTATCTAAGTATAGCCCGCCCGTCTTAGGTATATGTCGATTTTATTTTTAAATATATTAACACTACTAGCACCTACACAATCAGCTGATAGTCTGTTCCATTCGTTTACTGTTCTTTGTGAAAATGAAAATTGTCTAATGTCTAGTCTACACTGCTTCTTTGCTAATGTAACTCCATGTCCTCTAGTCCTTCTCTCTTCCTTGACTGTGAAAACATATTTATGTCAATATTTTCATATCCACTCATTATTTTAAACACCTCAATCTGATCTCCTCTCAATCTTCTGGTTTCTAGTGTTGTTAAACCACAGTCTTTTAGACGCATTTCATAACTAATATTCCTGAGTTTTTGTATCATTTTGGTGCTCTCCTTTGTACTCTTTCTAGCATATCAATATCCTTCTTGCGATATGGCCTCCATGCTTGTATACAATATTCTATGTGAGGCCTAACTATTGTTTTATACAGCGGTATTATTAGTTCTTTTTCTTTGTACACTATATTTCGCATAATTAATCAAAAAAATTGGTTTCCCTTTGCTGCTGCAATTCCACACTGCTCTGATACCTTCATGTCAGCACTAATAGTTAACCCTAAGTATTTTCCTTTAAGGTATTATTTAGTACAGTACCACCGATTGTATATTGTGCATCTTCATTCCCATGTCCTGTGTGAAGGCACTTACACTTTCCTAAATTAAACAGCATTTGCCACTTCTCAGACCATTCTATCAACTTATTAAGATCATCTTGTAAATGCTGTCTATCTGCATCACTTTTAATTTTCCTAAACACTTTTGTGTCATCCGCAAACTTCAACACCTTGCTTGTTATGTCATCATCCAAATCATTGATATATATTAAGAATAAAATAGGTCCCAGTACTGATCCCTGCGGTACTCCACTCAAAAACGATTTCCAGTTTGAAACCTCCCCATCAACTACTACTCTTTGTCTTCTATCAATAAGCCATTTTTCTATCCAGTTGATCATTCCATTTCCTATGCCATGGGCCTTTAGCTTAAGTAGTAGTCTTTGGTGTGGCACTTTGTCAAAGGCTTTTTTAAATCTAAGTAGTTTATATCTACTGGTGATCCCTCATCTACCCACTTTGTGACATCTTCCAAAAAACATAACGTATTTGTTAAGCATGACCTCGCTTTTAAAAACCTTGTTGAGATGGGTTTATCAATTTATTTTTAACAAGAAAATCAACCAGGTGATCTTTGATTAGTCTTTCTAATAGTTTGCAAATCACCGATGTTAAACTCACTGGTCTATATTTCTCTGACTTGTTTCTCGAACCTTTTTTAAATAATGGTATGATGTTTGCTTCTTTCCATTCTAACGGAACTATTCCCTCCTCTAATGACAAATTGAACACTGTTGCAAGCGGTATGCTGATTTGTTCTACACTTTCCAATAGTAATTTTGGAGGAATCCCATCCACTCCAGGTGATTTATTATCCTTCATATCTCTTATTTTCATAGCTACCATTGTTGGGGTTACAATTAGTTGTCCTAAATAGTCAAACTCTCTCCCTTTGAACGTAGCCTCAAGTACTGGTAATATACTAATATCTTCCCTGGTAAACACCGAACTAAAGTACTCATTTAGGTTTTCTGCTATTAAGAACCCCTCTGTTATTATGTGTCCATCACTACCTTCTAGAGGACCGACCTTATCCTGAACTTTCTGTTTACTTCGAACATACGCATAAAAACTCTTGCTGTCATGTTTTATATTAAAGCTATTTTTTGTTCGTAGCTTCTCTTTGAATTTCTAATTTCAGCTGTAGCTTGATTAAGTGCTTCTTTATAAATGCTATAGTCTTCTTCACTTCAGGTATGTCTGTATGTCTTCCACATCATTTGCTTGTACTTGATTTTTCTAATGGCTTCCTTCGATAAGTGTTTCTTCTTTGACCGTTTCCCCTGTTTTTTCAAGGGGACAAATTTGTCAACGACGCAGTCAATTTCACTTTTTAAAATATTCCAGCATTATGTTGCTGTCTTATTCTTCAGTGTGTTATTCCAGTCTATCTTTGCTAAATATTCCCTCATGTCCTTATATCTTCTTTGTGAAAAACATTCCTGTACCTTGTTTTTCTATTCCGTTCTCCCTTTACTTTGATGATAAAATGTATCTGGTTGTGATCACTACACCCCAGTGGCTCACATATCTTGACATTATCAACAAATTCCTTCTGTGAGCTCAATACTATGTCTAACACGTTCTCGCCCCTGGTCGCTTCTAACACATGTTGAGAAAGAAAACTATCTTGCACTAAATTTAAAAACTCTTGATCCTCTCTCTCGGTACTCTATAGAGATGTCCACTGTATATGCCCATGGTTAAATTCCCCCATAATAATACAGTCCCGTTTACTCAATTCTTTGATAGCGTTATGTATTTTTTCATTCTCTTCCATGTTTATGTTTGGACTCCGATACACTAACCCAACAGTTAATGTTGAGTTTCCTGTAACTATGTTACATCAGACAGCTTCTTCACATTCTGCTTCTTTATCTAATTTTATTTCATAAGCCTGGATGGATTCTTTAATATATAAAATAACTCCGCCTCCCCTTCTTCTTAATCTATCTTTCCTAAACATTACATATCCTGTCATTCCTAATTCGGCATCTGATATATCGGGTGTGGCCCAAGATTCAGTTATACCTATTATGTGAGGGTCAATATCTTCTACCATAATGTTTAGTTCATTTCTTTTGTTTACTATCCTCCTTGCATTTAAACAAACACATTTATAACCAAATTCCGTAGGGCTTCCCCGGCTGTTCTTTGCTGATTTTATTTGGTCTTTATCTATGCCTCTAGTGTTTCGCTTCTCTGTGTATCCCCCCCTGCGAAACTAGTTTAAAAAGTTGCAACCTGTCGCATTGTCCATCGATCGAAGCAGGTTCTCTGAGAACACTGTTGCACCCTTTCCCCTTAGATGGAGGCCATCTCTCATATACATGTCTTCTTTCCCAACAAAATATCCCCACAAATCTACAAATCCAACTCCTTCTTCTTCATACATCTGCTCTAATAGTGCGTTATTTGCCATCCTCTTGCAATTTCTAAATGTTACTCCCCTTCCCCTCATCACTGGCAAGATTCCTGAGAGTATGGTCTGTTAAACTCTTGTCTTCTTCAGTGTCTCTACCAACTCTCTGTATCTCTTTACTATCCTGGTTGTTCCATCCCTGTCTGCATTGTTCGTCCCTACATGTACTAATATAGACCCCCCTTGGCCATGCCCCAATACGTTCTCTACCCGTTCAGTCACATGCTCTATCCTAGCCCCCGGAAGACAAACAATAACGTCTTCTCCTTTGCTTAATGTCCTGTCTGTCTTTCGCAAAATGGAGTCTCCCATAGATGTCTTCATTAGATCAAATACAGGACCATGTTTTGGTTTACCACCATCAATCCATTTGTATGGTTTTGTCATACCCTGCTGACTCATAGATTCATAGATTCATTGATATTATCATAAAATAAATTTATCGCAGATATATGTGCATCATCTGTACAGTTTACATTATTACATATAATAGCATCATGTGGAATATTTACATTTTTCAGGTTATACTTTGTTGCCTCAGCATTACCATTAATACAGTCATCACTAACTCTATCCCAGCCGATTCGTTTACACTCGTGGGTTAATAAACCCTCAACCTGAGGCACTAGCTCCAGGGAAACATCAATACATATCGGAATGTGGTCTGACGTACAAAACAACACATCTATACTTTGAATAACATTGTGACCACCACTGGTGGACACACAATGATACAACCATGAGGTGGAATCCCATCTTTGACGTAGATAGGTAAAAGTAGTTGCTGGCAGTAACAGTTCACTAGATAGCAACCAGCAATTTTCCTCACAAAACTGTTTAAATTGTTTACAAAAAACCGATTCACTGTCACTTATATCTGAGTTCCAGTCCCCCAGTACAGAAATACATGTAGTGTCTAACTCCTCTATCACTGCATTAATAGTACCAAGATTTTCTAAAAACAGGTCTTCATTAGCATGTGATTCATAAGGCATATAGACACATAATATAACATATGTCCGGTTACTAATAGTAATTTGAATACCTGTTAGCCAGTAAATATTTAGATCTAAACATGTTACATGCACATCAAGGGGTGTGCGCCATAGCATGGACACAACACCCGGGTTATGACCCTTACGTAAATTATCCTTGTAATCTATGGTCGCGGCTCCTGGCCCATGACAATTTGAGTGTAGCATATTTAGAGATCCAAGATCTTGTTTACTGAACCAAGTTTCTTGGAGGCATACAATATCAATGTCATCATCATTTAATATGTCCAGCACACATGGGTATGGTTCCTCCACCATCGAACGTATGCACCCTCTGGCCACAGCGTTGCGAAAAAAATACTTCCGGAAGAGGGCAGGTGCATGTAATGTGGAATGAACTGTATGTGGTAGTAGACTTCACCTGTTCAACCACAACATCCAGATTCAGCGAGGAGTCCAGGTATGACTTTAGGTCCACCACTGTCAAGTCAGGATCAAGGCGAGAGGCAAACACATTTGCCCAGCGGAGATCTGACAGCTTTGCAGCTCTAATCATCACGTTCGTTGCACTTCCGATGATTGCAGTGCCTTTCTGCATGATCGTGGTCGACAGTCTTCGCTCTCTTGTGAGCTGTCGTCGTCCACTGTTGTACAGCGGTAGCTCTGTCATTGTTGATGGTTTAATTGTCACCTTGTCACATTGTTTCTCTTGTTTCTGCTTGTTTCTTTCGTCACACACGATTGACTGAGGCATTGACGTCATTGTCCACACTGTCAGTTATCTTGAAATCTAAAACTTGTTTCGCAAGCAAAAACCTATCAAAATCGTGAGGAAGAAAAGAACGCAGCTCACCGTTCGCGTAGTCGAGATTGCTATGGAGATGCGTTATACAGACGTATTGTGACAAATGCTCGTGGCCAGGATGAGCGTCATTTTTACATCACGTGGTCTGCAGCCTGTCGAATCCTAGTTCACTTGTTGATCTCTCAGTCCCTCATTCACAAACAGTGAAACCTACCATTTGTTGCGCGTATTGCTATCGTTTTTACATTAACTTGTCGAAATGAATGAGGATACCAGAAACAGCCGAATATAATTTGCAAAACACTTATCTCCGGCGCCTGACACTTACAGTGGCGCACTCTATCGGCATCCGGTAAACGTGGTTCTTGCGAGCGAACTGTCCGCCAGGTGCTTTCCGAAAGTGCAAGGTCGAATAAAAAAATTATAAAACAAAACATTAACGATAAAGTTATACGGCGAAAAAATGCCTCATCTTGAATAGTTATCACGGGAGGCGGAGGTTTGAAAACAGATCACTGGAAAACAAGTCACTCAGCTGTATGATTGAGTACCTGGGTATAGACAGTGGTGGATGTTTGTTTACGAATTGTCATTATATATATATATATATATATATATATATATATATATATATATATATATATATATATATATATATATATATATATCATAACCACATTATAATTAAATTCGTTAAAGGTAGGCAAGGTAGCAATTAAGACAGTCAAAGGAAAGACATCGTTACTTTGCATTTCTGCACTGCCTGAGCTCGTTTTTGTGTTTTGCTTCCTGAAGGTAGAAATAAGAATCGGACCCAGACAATAGACGTCGAGGTTTTCTTTAACCAGTGAACCTGAAAGCAGCGTGAGTTGTTACGAAGTAAACAAGCATTATAAGTCTTACGTTTGAATGAAAGCATAACGTTCTCTAAGTCTCTCTAATGGCGCAGTAGGGCAGTAGCTAGAGCTTCAGGTTCTCGACTAAAACAACCAAGGTTCGCATGTGTTAATTGCGGTGTCTAACTTTGGGCAATTCACTATAAAGTTGCTTCAGTTCACTCATCTGTATGACTGAGTACCTTTGTATAGACAGTAGTGGGTGTATTGTTACGGATAGTCTTCGCGCATTAATTGCAGCGTGGCTGAACTCTGGGTGTTTCCCAAAGAAGATGAGATGCGGTTCGATTGAACAAGTCTGCTAGGACAGCGTTTTCAACTTAATTGTTTGTCTACAAATAGCCCCCCCCCGTGTCCAATATAAAAATCCGGTATTGCTGCACATGCGTGACGCAGTTATTGGCGCTTCAGCTTGGGAGTGCATTGCGAAGTCGAAATAAATTGCAATTAGCATATTTATTTATCAATTTAAGCTAATAGCATATACATCTGCATTATACAGAATAAAAATTAATGATGTAGCCTTAGTTTGGAGGACATATTCGCAAATCGCAAGACATTGTCTTTACGGCTCTGATGCGTTTGTCATGCGCCAACCGCTCGCGCCCTGTGACATCGGCTTATTTATGTCGACTCGACGGCATTAAAAAGTTATGTCTGACTTCTTTGTACCGGAAGTGATGTAGAATGACATTCCAAACACATACACATAGAAAAAAGATGGTAAAAACGTTTTTAAAATGCCCTAATAATTTAGTCCAGTTAACTGGAAGATTGCCCAACACCCGACACCGAATATTAACGAATTGTGTTATAGCTTTCTTGTCTTAATCATCGATCTAATGTTGAGTTTATCACACTGTTATAGACATATAGCGATTTACGTAGCGCAGATAGCAACGATTTTAGGCCGTCTATGTGTCTTTTAAGCGATTTGCATTTCACATTGCTGTACGTTGTGGTTTCATAAATGTTCGATAAGCAGTTATATCTGAAAAGGTGTCTAAATGGACATAATCATAATACATGTAGACATTTGCCCAAAAACAGGTTGTACTGCGCGAAAGATGGCATTTTTCATTACTTGTCAAGATCACAAAACACAAGGCCTTGCCGCCGATGCCATGGCAACCATTATAATAATCGATTAAAATGCTTGATTTCCATGATCATTCTTACCAGCAATGTGTCACACTGCTTCTGCTTGTAATTATCCTTGGGAAAATATAGCTGTTTTTGGAACTATTTGGGAACATCCCAATTATTACAACCAAAAACAAAACAACGTCCTATCTTTTAACATGGGGAAACTGGACTATCTGCCCCCAAGTGCCCCCAAGTGCCCCCAAGCTTGATTTCGAGCGCGAGACTTACATGGCCTATAGTCGTGCGTTAATGGACCAACTGTCGGTGCAATATCCATGCCTAGAAAATAACCGATAACCGGTAGTCACGACAAGTCGGTTCCAATCGACTCAATAGGCCTCGCTGCGGACTATCAGAATTGCCGAATACAGGACGCTGGTATAATTACTACAGTTAGGCATTGTTGAATCATTGCGTTCACAGTATTTATTTAATTTTATCAATATTATTTTTGATCAATCGATCAATACTAGTCAATATCTATTTAACAACAACCACAACAAAGTGGCGCCATCCGGCGAATGACACGTAACTAAGTGTAAATTTGGACGTCAGTTTTTCCCAGTTGTGGTCAGACAGTCAGTACCTGTTGTCAGGTGTGGTTATTCGGGGGTCGTGTGGTCAACGTGCCATGTTCCCACGCTGCCCACCTAGAGAGGACTGGCCACCGGAATTACCGGGTCGGACGTCTGGAGCACACGTGGGTCAATCACAAGCGAGTAGTGGCGGTGTGGCTCGGAGACTACGTCAAATATTTCTACCACTACAATCCTAGAACAAAGTTGTAAAACGATGTGTTGCTTGACTACTTGTGTGTGGAACGATGTGTTACTTGACTACTTGTGTGTGGAACGATGGGTTATTTGAATATTTGTGTGTGGAACAATGTGATAATTGACTACTTGTGTGTGGAACGATGTGTTACTTGACTACTTGTGTATGGAACGATGTGTTACTTGACTACTTGTGTGTGGAACTATGTGTTATTTGACTACATGTGTGTGGAACGATGTGTTACTTGACTACTTGTGTGTGGATCGATGTGTTAATTGACTACTTGCGTGTGGAACGATGTGTTACTTGACTACCTGTGTGTGGAACGATGGGTTACTTGACTACTTGTATGTGGAACGATGTGTTACTTGACTACTTGTGTATGGGACAAACTTGACTACTTGTTTGTGGAACGAAGTGTTACTTGACTACTTGTGTCTGGAACGATGTGTTACTTGACTACCTGTGTGTGAAACGATGTGTTACTTGACTACATGTGTGTGGAACAATGTGTTACTTGACTACCTGTGTGTGGAACGATGTGTTACTTGACTACTTGTGTGTGGATCGATGTGTTAATTGACTACTTGCGTGTGGAACGATGTGTTACTTGACTACTTGTGTGTAGAACGATGTGTTACTTGACTACTTGTGTATGGAACGATGTGTTACTTGACTACTTGTGTGTAGAACTATGTGTTACTTGACTACATGTGTGTGGAACGATGTGTTACTTGACTACTTGTGTGTGGATCGATGTGTTAATTGACTACTTGCGTGTGGAACGATGTGTTACTTGACTACCTGTGTGTGGAACGATGGGTTACTTGACTACTTGTATGTGGAACGATGTGTTACTTGACTACTTGTGTATGGGACAAACTTGACTACTTGTTTGTGGAACGAAGTGTTACTTGACTACTTGTGTCTGGAACGATGTGTTACTTGACTACCTGTGTGTGGAACGATGTGTTACTTGACTACTTGTGTGTGGAACGATGTGTTACTTGACTACTTGTGTGTAGAACGATGTGTTACTTGACTACTTGTGTGTGCAACGATGTGTTACTTGACTACTTGTCTCACAAGACCTGCCTCACACACTAGTATAACTTAGATTATTATTATTAATCTCCAGAGGCAGAGGCAGAGGCGGAGGCGGAGGCGGAGGCGGAGGCGGAGGCGGAGGCGGAGGCGGAGGCGGAGGCGGAGGCGGAGGCGGAGGCGGAGGCGGAGGCGGAGGCGGAGGCGGAGGCGGAGGCGGAGGCGGAGGCGGAGGCGGAGGCGGAGGCGGAGGCGGAGGCGGAGGCGGAGGCGGAGGCGGAGGCGGAGGCGGAGGCGGAGGCGGAGGCGGAGGCGGAGGCGGATTTTTAAACTTAAAAGTTAATAATTATTGTGTGTGTGTGCGTGTGTGCGTGTGTGCGTGTGTGCGTGTGTGCGTGTGTGCGTGTGCGTGTGCGTGTGCGTGTGCGTGTGCGTGTGCGTGTGCGTGTGCGTGTGCGTGTGTGCGTGTGCGTGTGCGTGTGCGTGTGCGTGTGCGTGTGCGTGTGCGTGTGCGTGTGCGTGTGCGTGTGCGTGTGCGTGTGCGTGTGCGTGTGCGTGTGCGTGTGCGTGTGCTGGTGTGCGTGTGCGTGTGCGTGTGCGTGTGCGTGTGCGTGTGCGTGTGCGTGTGCGTGAGCGTGTGCGTGTGCGTGTGCGTGTGCGTGAGCGTGAGCGTGTGCGTGTGCCTGTGCGTGTGCGTGTGCCTGTGCCTGTGCGTGTGCGTGTGCGTGTGCGTGTGCGTGTGCGTGTGCGTGTGCGTGTGCGTGTGCGTGTGCGTGTGTTGTGTGTGTGTGTGTGTGTGTGTGTGTGTGTGTGTGGTGTGTGTGTGTGTGTGTGTGTGTGTGTGTGTGTGTGTGTGTGTGTGTGTGTGTGTGTGTGTGTGTGTGTGTGTGTGTGTACTACAGATTATTGCTATAGGCAATATATACCGTTATACCTAACCGTTGACATCCATATGTGTGTATAACTCTGGTTCAGCTGCTTTAATATAGCCTGATAACACCAACTCTTACGAACTCTGAAAACTGTTAATTCAATTTGTTGCTCTTGGATTTCGAAACTTAAACATCAGCAAATATACTACGGATTATTGCCATAGTCAGGGATGTAATCGTTCTACGTAGTCGTAAGCATTCATATTTTTGGAACTATCGCAAAGCTGACTTGTAATTTAGCCTGATAACACCTTCCCTTGCGAATTGTGAAAAATAAACATTAATTATATACATATGGATGGAATGCTTCTACTCAGACCGATGTGAGAGTAGCCGAATAGAAAATAACAGATAATCGGAAGTCACGACAAGTCGGTTCCAATCGACTCAATAGGCGTCGCTGCGGACTATCAGCCGAATACAGAACGCTGGTATAATTACAGTTAGGCCTTGCCCTTGTTAAATCATTGCGTTCACAATATTTATTAATTTATATCAATCGCGTCCTAAGATGTTTGCGGCCGGAACTTACAGGAACTGTTTACAGTGAATGCGCAGTGAGTATTGATCTTTTTCATACACTGTGGTAAAGGCCATGTAAATCTCGTGCTCGAAAAGGTTGGGAGCACTTGGACGTCTTGGAGGCAGGAAGTACATCTTTCATGATGACATATATTATAGGACTTTGTTTTGTTGTTTGTTGTAATAATCGGACTGCCCCCAAATAGTGTCTTATAGTTATATTGTCTCAAGGATGATTACAAGCAGAAGTAGTGGAACACTTTGCCGGTAACAATGATCACGGAAATCATGCATTTTAATCGATTTTTTTATTTTTTGTCGGAAAATAGCTCAGATGAGCTAATGTTATCAATTCACATGTAAACCGACGTTAAATAAAGCTTCTTGTATCTTGTATCTTGTATCTTGTATCTTGTATCTTGTATCTTGTATCTTGTATCTTGATTGTTATGCTAGTTGCCATGGCATCGGCGGCTAGTACTTGTGTTTGGCGATCTTGACTAGTAATGAAGAATGCCATCTTTCGCGCAGTACAACCTGTTTTGTAGTAAATGTATACATGTGTTATGATTGTGTGCATTTAGACAACTTGTCAGATATAAGTGCTTATCGAACTGTTATGAAACCCCAACGTACAGCAATGTAAAATGCAAATTCCGTAAAAAACACATACGGCCTAAAATCGTGTCTACTATCTGCGCGACGTAAATCGCTATATGTCTACGACAGTGTGGTAAACTCAATATTAAATCGGACATTTAAGATAAGAAAGGTATAACGCAAGATTGTTATGACCTGCTTTTCCTAGTATTTATCAATCGGAAGCTACAACTGTCACCCGTCGTTAGACTATTATTCTTGTATCCAGTCTCCAATCAGCTCCAGTCGCGCGGGGTGTAGCCATGTATCGTGACCCACTTACAGGCCCTATTAAGTTAAGACCGTGAATCCGCGACAGCGCATTGCACTTCACCCACTATGAAACCCAACACAATCTATATTATATTGTATTCTCCGGATGTATTCAGCCATGCAGCAATTACTACTCAGTATTCAAACGGACGAATAATTCCATCACGGTTTACGGCTGAAACAAGAAATAAAACTATCCTAAACAACTGTTATTATTATTATTATTAGTAGTAGTAGTAGTAGTAGTAGTAGTAGTAGTAGTAGTAGTAGTAGTAGTAGTAGTAGTAGTAGTAGTAGTAGTAGTAGTAGTATAGAGTAGTAGTAGTAGTAGTAGTAGTAGTAGTAGTAGTAGTAGTAGTAGTAGTAGTAGTAGTAGTACTACTACTACTACTACTACTAAGCCTATTAGTATGACTATAATAATAAGTATTATTTAACCGTGGCAAAGATAATACTTTCGATTAAGAGTCCTTCTATCTTACCAATCTCTTAATCACACGAACTTAAACGTCAGTATGTTACTTGCGATGTTACAGCCATCTGATACATCTCCATACAATAAAGGGACAATACATATTACTAGTGATTTGTTGATATTCATATGAATTATTATGAAATATCATTCCGGTTGCGTGTCCGTGTGTGCACATCGGCTAAACGTGGTTTATTTACGATGACACCTGATCAGCTTACGGCTGACTTACTAAGTCGTGCGCGGTGCTGGATGTATGAGGTTGATACGTGAACTAAATGGCTAAGAACATTCTAACGCTGACACATTTACAAATAAATGATATGCAGTGTGATGGCCGCTAAAAGTAGCACAGTGGCGTCTCTTCGTCTAATGGTTCGGCATAATTTATTTATATTTCATTTGTAATACAACACTTCAATTCGTTGGCAGCTTGACGTGAGAAGCAGACGGGAGGCCAACACTTTGTACAGCTCTATGTGTGGTAGACAGAAGCAGACGGGAGGCCAACACTTCGTACAGCTCTAGGTGTGGTAGACAGAAGCAGACGGGAGGCCAACACTTTGTACAGCTCTATGTATGGTAGACAGAAGCAGACGGGAGGCCAACACTTTGTACAGCTCTATGTGTGGTAGACAGAAGCAGACGGGAGGCCAACACTTCGTACAGCTCTAGGTGTGGTAGACAGAAGCAGACGGGAGGCCAACACTTTGTACAGCTCTATGTGTGGTAGACAGAAGCAGACGGGAGGCCAACTCTTTGTACAGCTCTAGGTGTGGTAGACAGAAGCAGACGGGAGGTCAACACGTTGTACAGCTCTATGTGTGGTAGACAGAAGCAGACGGGAGGCCAACACTTTGTACAGCTCTAGGTGTGGTAGACAGAAGCAGACGGGAGGCCAACACTTTGAACAGCTCTATGTGTGGTAGACAGAAGCAGACGGGAGGCCAACACTTTGTACAGCTCTAGGTGTGGTAGACAGAAGCAGACTGGGAGGCCAACACTTTGAACAGCTCTATGTATGGTAGACAGAAGCAGACGGGAGGCCAACACTTTGTACAGCTCTATGTGTGGTAGACAGAAGCAGACGGGAGGCCAACACTTTGAACAGCTCTATGTGTGGTAGACAGAAGCAGACGGGAGGCCAACACTTTGTACAGCTCTAGGTGTGGTAGACAGAAGCAGACGGGAGGCCAACACTTTGTACAGCTCTATGTGTGGTAGACAGAAGCAGACGGGAGGCCAACACTTTGTACAGCTCTATGTGTGGTAGACAGAAGCAGACGGGAGGCCAACACTTTGTACAGCTCTAGGTGTGGTAGACAGAAGCAGACGGGAGGCCAACACTTTGAACAGCTCTATGTGTGGTAGACAGAAGCAGACGGGAGGCCAACACTTTGTACAGCTCTAGGTGTGGTAGACAGAAGCAGACGAAAGGCCTACACTTTGAACAGCTCTATGTGTGGTAGACAGAAGAAGACGGGAGGCCAACACTTTGTACAGCTCTAGGTGTGGTAGACAGAAGCAGACGGGAGGCCAACACTTTGTACAGCTCTAGGTGTGGTAGACAGAAGCAGACGGGAGGCCAACACTTTGTACAGCTCTAGGTGTGGTAGACAGAAGCAGACGAAAGGCCAACACTTTGAACAGCTCTATGTGTGGTAGACAGAAGCAGACGGGAGGCCAACACTTTGTACAGCTCTAGGTGTAGTAGACAGAAGCAGACGGGAGGCCAACACTTTGTACAGCTCTATGTGTGGTAGACAGAAGCAGACGGGAGGCCAACACTTTGTACAGCTCTAGGTGTGGTAGACAGAAGCAGACGGGAGGCCAACACTTCGTACAGCTCTAGGTGTGGTAGACAGAAGCAGACGGGAGGCCAACACTTCGTACAGCTCTAGGTGTGGTAGACAACATTGTATACACCTTTACTCTGTACTTGTGCGTTTCTAGCAACGTCATACAACATTGTATGCACATGTGGTAACAACATAAATTATGTTATGCGCCGTTGTTAACGCTAGACAATGCTTTGAAAACGTTAAACCTCTACTAATGATACACAAATGATACAAACTCTCGTAGTCGTAAGCAACATTTTGTGCACCTCCAATAACGGTGGACTAGTTCTGTAGCCTCTACTCACAGTAAACGGTAAGTTGAACACCTCTTGCGGCAGACAACTCCATTTCAACTCTACTAACTGTAAATAACATGCACAATCACTTGTACTAACTGTAGACAATTCATTTTCGCATCTACTGACGGTAGACAACTTGCTCAATCACTTGTACTAACAGTACACATATTATTTACACGTTTACTAACGGTAGGCAATATGCACCATAATATCTACTAACGACAGATAACACATTTTGCATATTACCGGTAGACAACGCAATCACTCCTACTAACGGCATACAACAGGTTGTTTTCGTTTGTTAACACGATAAAACTAACCAATTGTGTCCCCTTACATTAGTCGACACAAAAAAAGGACCAACTAGTACGATTAGCTCCACGAATTTGATTGGTTTAGCCAAATGTGCACACACAAAGTCCGTAGAAATATGCAGCAGTACGTACGATTGGGGGTAGTTTGGTCGACGGCTCGCATCGCAGGGAAATAAATCGCTCCAGTGGTGCCACCTCCCTCGTTGATTATGTACTATGCTATGCACTCGAACGCTTTTGTTGTGTCCAGTACGCCGCCATTTGCTTATGTCACAGTCAAAAGTATGCGCGAGATCTCCGTAAACTTTGTCATTGCCAACAATGTTGATCCCGGTTAAATATGCGAATTACGCTATTACTGCGATATGATATCTCACAGAGCATACACCTGACACTTTAATCACTTGCCTTTTTTGTCAGAAATGGAATCTTCTAAAAGAAGAATTTCAACAAAATATATAACACAACGAAAAAACGTGTTCGTGCAGCCATTTGCTAAGCAGCCTGGAAACATCAGTTGTCGATATGATTTTATCAGAATCGGGCATTGTGACGGGTGATTCTTGGCAACTATGTCACGTGAGATGTTTCGTTGGCGGCTATTGGCTGAGATTTTGAAGAAACAAATTGTCCGGCAAAAAAGGGTTGTCATTAACGACCTATTTTTTTTAGGAACGGGTGATAGTTTGGACCAAAAGCGTAATATTGTACGATTTTCAAGTGTACACCCTACTACTCTCACACAGTAACAGTGTGAACGGCACTTAGCAAATTGGCCGGCATTTGTTTGAAACATTCCCAATATATGGACCAAATAATTATTCATTCAGATGGAACGAGCGTGTATGTCTAGTAACGATTGTTATCAAAATGATACGAAAGAGCCGTACTTTTACAGGGAATTGTCAATAAGCCACACAACACACAAAGGGTCATCGGGCAATGTGGTCAGTGTGTGCTGCACGAACGAAGGTTATCGTCCTAGTGGTCAGATCCATCACCCTGGACACCGCATCCTTGGCCGCTGTCCACCAGTTGGTCTCCCTGAAGCCAATACGTCCCTTGCACAGGTGTTTCACTGAAATGAATCGCCATAAACATGTTTACACGTGGGTACAGTGTGTAAAACTTACGGCGACACGTGATTTAGGAGACAGTCCAGCCTGTATACTGGCCACTGCGGTCAGCGGCGGTCACTAATAGCCAATAAGTTCTACGGACACAAATTAACCGATCAAGAATGAAGCCTTTATGCTTCTTACGAGGGAAAGGGTCAAGCGTGATAGTGAAGTGACCGATTGTTTGATATCTGCGTTCGAACACCCCAATATTGAGGGAAGAATGCTAGAAATAATATATAATAATAATAAAATATATAAGAGTATCTGTCTACGCCATATCTCTATCAATATAACCATTCAGAGGCGCATTACACTTTACATGAATATATAGATTACCTTAAAACTAAAAATAGAGACGTAGTTGTAAAATAAATAGATCAGTAAAACAAATCAATATAAATAAATAATATTAGTCTTAATAATACTAAAATACTAATACTGATAAATAATAGTTAATTATATTACAGTTTAAAAATAAATAATAAAATAGTTGATAGATAGTAGATATTAAAAATAGTATATATTAAAAATAAATAATAGTTAATTATATTACAATAAAAAACAAATAGTTGATAAATATTATATATTAAAAATGTTCGGATAATTGTTCTTTTAAAGTGAAAACGCTCTTTTAAACAGAAATGTCTTCAGTTGCTTCTTGAAAGAACTGGGGGAGTCTGTGGCACGCATGGCAAGCGGCAGATTGTTCCAGAGGCGTGGAGCAGCACTCGAAAATGCCTTTTCTCCCTGCATACGTAGTCTGCATCGTGGAACCTCCAGCAGGTGAGCGTCCGCGGAGCGTAGCGGACGGGTCGGTTCGTAACGAATTAGTAGGTCGGTTATGTATGTTGCAGCTAGTCCATGAAGGCTTCGAAACATCAACAGTAACAGTTTGTACTCGATCCGCTGTTTGATAGGAAGCCTGTGAAGATCGATTAAAACAGTAGTGATGTGGTCGTGTTTCTTCGTTTTGGTTATGAGCCGGGCAGCAGCGTTTTGTACTATTTGGAGTTTGGTAAGAAGGTGGTCGGAAAATGCCGTATAGCAGGCAGTTTCCATTGTCAAGGCGAGACGTAACGTAAGTATGAATCATAATTTCTGTTGTTTTCCGATCGAGAACATTTCCGATTTATCCAATACAATGGATATGGAAATAGGCTACACGACAAATATGCTACACCTGGTTATTCATGTTTAGAGCATCATCGAAGAAAACGCCAATGTTCTTGGCAACGGTGGACACTGGCACAACGGTATCACTGAGTTGTATGTGCGGCATAGAAAGTTTGATGTTTATACGTGGCGCGCACATCACAATAATTTTTGTCTTTGTAGCATTGAATTTCAGTTTATTTATATTCATCCAATCTTGTAATACTGCGACACAATCTTGGATGCGCGTGACTGCCTGGATTGTGTCTTCGTCTGAGTGCGGACTGAACGCGAGATATAGTTGGGTGTCATCAGCATACAGGTGAACGTTTATCCCGTGTCGACGTGCGATATCACCGAGTGGAGCAGTGTAGCAAATAAACATGAGCGGGCCGAGAACGGGACCTTGCGGAACGCCGAACACCACTGGATGTTCCGCGGATATTCTGCCGCGCATTTGAATACGTTGGCTTCAATTCACCAAATACGACTCAAACCATGCAAGACATGTTGCAGTTATTCCAAACCGATCTCTGAGGCGGGTTAACATGATTGTGTGGTCGATCGTATCGAATACTGCCGATAGATCTAGTAGCACTAGCATGGCAGCCTTGCGCTCATCTAGAATACAGAGCAAATCATTGCGTACTCTCAGCAGTGCTGTCTCTGTGCTGTGGTTTGGACGATAAGCAGATTGCATGTGCTCATATTGATCGTTGTCTGACAGATGTTTAGAGAAACGGACAGCAACGACTTTCTCTACGATTTTGGACACAAAACACAGGTTTTACACTGGACGATAGTTCTTGACGTCGTTTGCATCAAGCATTGTTTTCTTCAGCAACGGTGTTACGAGAGCCTTTTTAAAGGCGGAAGGGAAAACTCCCGTCGCAATCGACACATTCACAATATCAGCGATGACTGGTGCTAGGCTGGATAAGTTGGCCTTCAGTAGAAATCGGATCCAACTTGCACGATTTGCAGGCTGATTTGCTGACCAATTTGGTGATCTCGTCGGTTATGGTGGGCATGAATACGATGAAATACCATAGGGTTCATCGGGACGCATAGCTACGCAATTGCCAACGTTATCAAGGTCGCGTCTGATGATATCAACTTTGTCTATGTAATAGGTGCTGAATTCATCTAGCAATTATCCCACGTGTTCTTTAGGCAATGCTGGCAGTCGTTTTATGTGCAACAGAGAACCCACTGTCCGGAAAAGGGCTTTTGGGTTGTCAGCCTGGTCCTTAATTTGGTTGGCATAGAACTCGGACTTGGCAATATAGAGCATATTCTTAAAAATATCTCTTTGGTTCATGAAGATTTCCCGGTCGACAGTCAACCTGGACAACCTCCATCGCCGCTCTATCGTTCGTCCTTCCTTCCTCGCTGACAGAATGTCGTCGTTGACCCAAGGTGCAGCTGGGCGGATAGTGAGCCATTTAGTTTTCAACGGTGCATGTTTCTCAAGAAGGTCACCAAGAACGTCATTGTATTGTGTTACACTCTCCTCTAATAATCGTTCCTGACTTGTGTATAAGTCAGAATTCTCAATGTGATTAATCACCAATATTTTGAAAGAAAAAACACTGAACACCGACGATTTATTTTAACGGTATATCACCCCACACAGGAACAAGCACGTGACCGCATCGTGCAGTCACGCGAGAATTCCATTGCGGAGAACCACTGCAACTGATTTGTAATCAAGATAATAGTTCATTTGATGATTTTACGAAAATTACATGCGAAAGTGTTGTACTAATACATTTCCATGTGGAGTAGACTGGTAATGAACTTGCTCGATCAAAAAATTACTTGGAATTAGATGAGGAAAAATTCCAATCGACGAAGTGCCTTTAATTAGGTGAGTCACGTGTGTCATATAGAGAGAGACATTGTACTTTTTAAAGCGCACATTTGGCGTGTGGCTGTCTGACAGACGGCCGGGTCTACTAAGCATAGGAATGCCGTGGTCTCTATCATGGCGGTACTATAAGGTGCATCCATCAAAGCCACTGCGTTTTGTCATGAGAACCATTACGGAAAATCGATGTTTGTCAATGCCCGTTCCACGCGGACGGAGGTAATTTGCATGGGCGGTGTTGGAGTCTCTATTGTTGTCTACGCCAGCAGCCGGGGAAACTGGCGCACTGTCATGTTTAACACATCCGCGCCTTCTGGTGAACGCAACGTCTCGTCTTTGCATCGGACGCTCAGCCGGGTAGAATGGCGAGACGTGCGGAAGTGACGTCTTAAGCGAGGCAGAAACAGACACCTGTCCGCCCACGTGGTGGCGCGGAAAATAACAACAAAACAGGTCACCCGCTGCGAAATGCAACGCTGCTGACGCACCACGGCCACCGTGTGCAGCCACGCATGACGAAACGAACCTTGCTCCAGGTATGTGTGAGGCGAGTAGCGAGCGCGCTTCGACATCCTCTCCGCTTGCCGTGAATATGATAGCGGCGTAAACCTAATTGACTCGAGACAACGATTTGCTACAGCACTCGAGGGCAGCGACGCCATAGAGTCCGACGCGTCGCCGATAGCTAACGTTGGCATTTCGTGTCAGTGCTACAGCTGGCATTGTTGACACGAGTCAAACACTCAGCTCTGGTGAAAGTTCGCGTGGCGTCGTTACAATGCATGGTAGGTACACACTAGACACCCACGTGGCAGTGGTAGGGTCGATGCATACATTGGCTGGCGTGACATTAGCGGGACAGCGGGGTTGTTGTGTTGTTGGCGTTCGCTATGCTATCGTGACGGCGCGTCGTGGTTGGTCGTACGCGCACCGCAATTGAAGTTATGAGCGTTGTTTTGCCGTGCCGATAAGAACAGCACCTGGAACTAGGTCAGATGGGGCCCCGGGCAGACACGGGCCAGGGCTACATACGGGCTGGTTCACGATGGTCGTAGGATAGTCACATCAAAGATAACGACGGACTGACAGCCAACTGTTGTGTTGTAATTGCACGCCCGACGTTTGCTGGAGGTACAAAGGCTGCACTCGCAGCCCTCTAATGGGCAACACAGGTCAGCTTACTGGCAAAATAGTTCTGCTTGATCATGCCATCGGTTGGAGGCAGTTTTGTGACATTCACATGCAGATGAAGGAATTGAATGAACTGCTAGAAGTCTAGCTGGAAGTGTAAAGAAGGGGTGGAGTTGGGTGTTTTATTGATCTTCAAATGTGTTGAATCGTACATGGTTGATGAGGTTTGCTATTGCATGTTTTGTAATATAATGTGACAAAAAACACAGACACGCAGACACGGACACACACACACACACGACACACACACACACACACACACACACACACACACACACACACACACACACACACACACACACACACACACACACACACACACACACACACACTCACTCAAGATAACGACCTATCGATCGATCATGGTTGCAAACTGCATCAACGGCTTCCGCGAACATGTTTAATACTAATAATGATGATTTTCAATATCATTTGAGACGTCACCTATAATACGTTATTAATATTTTAGTAATGCGCTTTTTAATTAATCAACGATGTATTTCATAATCCAATCGATGATATGTTAGTCGAATGTCCCTACCAATATTGTATATTCTCGATGTTGTATATTCCACCGGTGTTGTATATTGTCGTATATTTTACCTATCCAACAACTACACTAATGGTTCATATTGTATTTCTTGTACTATTTAAAAAACAATTACGTATCCCATAGTCCACACAACACCCTACGATCAGATTCAACCCGACTCGTTAAACTACCGAATACTTGTTGTCTTCAAGCATTACTCTGTCAACTGCCGGACCACAAATAACATTTTCAAATAAAAATTTTTTTGCACATTTCATGAACTTAAATTATATTCGCCAGTCTCCGTACCTTAATTGTATAAAGGAACTTTAAAAAAAAGTCTGTAATAACGAGTCGGGTTACCTCTAATTGTTACGATTCAGCTTGGTTTAGCTCATAAACAGCCTGCTACATTAGCGATTATGTGTTCAACATCGGCCTTGTTGCGTCAAGTAAATATCTCCGCTCAAGGCCGACAAAACACAAAGAGACGTTTTCTTCATTCAGTCACCCAAATATCAGACGTTCTGCATGTGTGATTGATTTAGTTCAGCTGTGATTATCCACCGAGAAAATTAACGTTAATCATTTTACAGATGTCGCCACGAATGCATCGCATGCCTGAGCCAGAAACCGGCCGCGTCCTGTCGTCTTTGATTTATTCTTGCTACTCACAGATCGACGGCGACACACTGTGAGCCAGTCCCGCGTAAAGTTGATATGTCATCGACAAGTCCCGTCGCGTGATAACGGCACGTATCCGAGACTGGAAAACGCAGGGACGTAATGCAATGCGGATACATAATACGCTTCTTATCCGACAACGACAGGGGGTAGTACATACACAACACCGCGAATAATCCGAAGCTTTCACGCAACGTCACGAAACTGCAGCGATGTTCGCGCGTGCAGCCACCCGCTTCGAGTAACCACAAGGGCGCACAGAACCACTTGGTGTTTACGATAGCGGGTTTACGGTAAAGGACTATGGTGCGAATTCACGCTCGGCGTTTGGTGACGCTCAGTGGAACGGCTGCGTTGGGTCTTGTTGCCACATTTTACATCTACGGAATGCTTTCCTACGGCCACACAGAAGGTATGTATTACTAGGTATACTCGTCGAGTAAATCACGACAATGTAATTTGTCCATATGTTTGTAGATATCCGCTGAACTTCCGTAAACGTTTTCCGGTGTGGGTGGAACATATTAAACCATACACGTTATCCAGTCACCTAAATTAATATATTAATCAAATAGGAACCAAATACGTTTTTCTGCCACCAAATGCCATAATGCATTTCCGCAAGGCGTCCGTTTAATCGGATTGCATGACGTTTTATATGATCATATCCCACAGTCAATAAAACATTTCTCTATAAAAAGATGACGCCCACAACGATTGATTAGAAACACAAAACAACGGGCGTTATAGTTTAGCGCTGCGTGACTGTAGATTGCTAAATATCGGAGCACTATTTATATCCAGCCACAGCACACGCGGCACAGTGTGCTGATAAACGATATAAACACGGCACTTGTTCAGATAGTCGATGTTTGCGGCTGTGTCTTTGGTAGTTAAGTTTGGTGGCAGGATATATTTATAGTACAGCAAAGAAACAGTGATTTGAGCTGAAACGCACAGATAACTATGTTTTGATTGTTTATAAAACTAGAAAGTTTTCGGAATTTTAACTATAAAGTGAGAGGGAGAGGGAGAGGGAGGGGAGAGAGAGAGAGAGAGAGAGAGAGAGAGAGAGAGAGAGAGAGAGAGAGAGAGAGAGAGAGAGAGAGAGAGAGAGAGAGAGAGAGAGGGACACTGAGAGAGGGGGCAGGGAGATGGAAAGAGAGGGATGAGAGAGGGGGCAGGCAGAGGGAGAGAGAGGGATGAGAGACCGGAGAGAGAGAGAGAGAGAGATGGACAGGGATAGGGAGAAAGAGGGATGAGGAGATAATGTGAGAGGGTGAGAGAGGGGGCAGGGAGTGGGAGAGAGAGAGAGAGAGAGAGAGAGAGAGAGAGAGGGTGGAGAGAGAAACTATTACTTAGTTATATTAATGAAAATAATGATAAAATAAGACCATATTATGTGAATTATATCGCTTAAACCATGAGATAAACGATGTCGCATTGTTGATATACGCACATGATAGTTAAACAGTCGCAAACCAGACAATGCGGTGACTGACTAATGATGTCATGCATTCATAAGTTCAGACAATGCAAGAAAGGTAAAATGACATGATAAAGAAAAGACTGGGACATCGTAATCTTGACGAAACACTACAGCGAAGACTCAAGAGTGAGAGGAAAACAGAGCTGAGAGGTGCATACGGATTTTACTTTAATGCTATCTCTGTCGGTTTCGATTACACAGATCAAGCACCAGGTACAAATTGGCGTCTTAACGAGACGAAGTTTACGCTTAACGTAATGCGCTCATTAACCGTAACGTCCTCCAGTCACGCGAGTAATGACGTGTCTGGAGGTATTCATGCGTGCGTCAAGTCGAGGCCAATTACTGGCCGGTTGTTGGAGCCGACCTGACACACTGTCAGCCGTCCACGATACGTGAGACAGATCGCTTAGTGCGGATTACGCGTATCTAATGTGGATTTAAATTTAGAACCCTACTTTACTGGTTTGATGTTCCACGCATTGCCTGCCACAGATCTATAGGATAGATGCTAATACCGTTATTTACGCATAAAAGTTCGAGGTAAAACTATTAATAAGCTAAAGAATAAATATAATAAAATAAATAAAGTTGGTAAGAATGCCTAAAACTATGGTAAAGCACATGAATATAAACAGGACATATCCCTTTCTATATATTTAATTTTGTCTAAAATATGTAGTTCCATAGGTAGTTTCGTAAATAAATTAATCAGTATTGAGAATTGCGTATAACTATTGGATAATAATATCCGTAATTGTTGGTGAATAATTGGAACAGTCTACTAGTGTCACGGTGGTAATACAGTAATAATGTCATGTAGCTCATTTCACCCTTGTCTCCAGTCTTCACTGCAATGTCTATGTGATCACATGCATAGTTCCTTTATGACCTGGATAATTTAGTCGACACAACTCGGATGTCCTTTCCAGTCATGTCCGAGTCAGATACGGAACACGACATTGTGGTGTTCCACCGCCTACATTTTAGTGTCTTTGTTAATGTCGACGATTCGCATCATAAGTAGCCGAGCACATGTGCTCATTATCTGAATACATATTGTAATGTCACATCACTTATACACATGGCTTGTGTCACTGATACTTAAGCTGCCAGCAATGCAGATGTCGTATGAAACATTGCATTTTGTAGTCAAATAAATGGTGCACTCGATTTAATAGGAAATGATATATAAGCTAATTAATCATTGAACACATTTCGTAAGGTTTTGTCCTGAATAAAACAATATGACTGGCTGTCAAAACAAAAATACTTTTCTGAAAAGATGACTTTAGTCGTGATCGCTCAATAACACATAACGCGGATTTAATTGTTACTTATTACATGAATATATATATATATATATATATATATATATATATATATATATATATATATATTTTACATTCATGTAATCTTGTACATCGGTTATAGTTATGTGCCAGGACGCTTCTAGTTACTGTTAATTACATTATACAGGGGTTCAAGAAAAAAATATGTTATTCTATAACTTTTTTATCCCAATAACACTTGGTAATATATATATATATATATATATATATATATATATATATATATTATTATATCGGACGAACTGACGGACGGACGGACGGACGGACGGACGGACGGACGGACGGACGGACGGACGGACGGACGGACGGACGGACGGACGGACGGACGGACGGACGGACGGACGGACGGACGGACGGACGGACGGACGGACGGACGGACGGACGGACGGACGGACGGACGGACGGACGGACGGACGGACGGACGGACGGACGGACGGACGGACGGACGGACGGACGGACGGACGGACGGACGGACGGACGGACGGACGGACGGACGGACGGACGGACGGACGGACGGACGGACGGACGGACGGACGGACGCAATTGACGACAAAGGTGCCATTAATGAGTAATGAAGAAAATATCTTGTACTGATGATGCCCGTGATAACGACGATGAACATGTTTACGTCCAACCGACAATGGCGTTGATTGATGATGGCAATGACGTTGTTGTTTGTTGTTGCAGTGGACATTGACGCGGCTGAGATCGAACGACGATTATCCGTCGTTCGAGGGCAGATGCCGTTAGGTGGCGCTCACGAGCGTCGCTTGGCGACCGACATGGCGATGGTGTCTGACATGCGGTCTACCCTGCACCAGTGGCTGTGGCCAGACACGAAGGACATCGTGGACGCGTGAGTGTCGCTTTGTTTCAATGTGAATCCAACTGTTGTCAACCTGAGGTGCAACTAATTTACTTGTACTCTTGTACTATGTTGACTCTGAGGTTGTATTTGTGTTGTTCCAGGAAGGGTTGGGTTTAAATATGTATTTGTAATTGTATTTGAATACAGACATTTTGTGTATTTGTAATTGAATTGCAAATCACAAAAGGGCATGTATTTGTATTTGATATTTTGTCTGTATTTGAAAAGTCATTGCAATTACAATCAAATACACATAAAAAATTACCAACAAAAGGTAACGCATTGCCTGACATGAACTGGCTCAGGAGTCAAGACAGAATGTTTTTCACATCTGGTCAACAGTGGGCAGGCAGCACTGAGAAAATTGGCTTACAGTGAAGCTGGTCAAACATTAGCATCAATGAATGAATGGGAAGCCAATGAAGCTTATCTATAGCCATAAAGGCAGGTATTCACAGGGAGTGTGCTTCAAAGAATCCTGCTGTCACCTGCTGTGTAAACATCCTGGGCTAAGACAAAGGAACCCAGGTTTCCTCCAATCCAGGGGAAGAGCCACCCACTAGTTGGTACACTAGTGCAGATAAGGAATGTCTAGTAAACCGGCCTCCCAATAAGTATACAGCAGTCAATCAAGCCAAAGACAAAATTCCATCCTCTAATATACAGTTGAATTATAATGGAAACATGGGCCATGTACCATTATTTGAATAACATTTCAAAAATGGCAATGTAATTGAATCGTATTTGAATAAAATCTGGCAGTGTATTTTATTTGGTGTGGAATTTTTTTATTTGAATTGAAATCTGGAAAAACAATGTATTTGAATTTGATTTTGCTGAATTGTATTTGTATTTGATCCCAAAATGTGTGAACCCAACCCTGGTTCCAGGCGACTGTGGCGATGATTATGATGACAGTCGTTGTGACGATGTTACTGGGGTTGTTGATTGAACGGATTGTCGTGTTGATTTCAGATATAAATCGTACTGTCTCTGCGATGATGATGATGTTGATAATGATGATGATGATGACGACGACGACGACGATAGCAACGATGATGATAAATACGATAACATTAAAGTACGTTACGACAAAAACGGCGACGAATTTGTCGACGACACTGATGATCTGCAGTTGCTGGTGTTTCTGCCTTACGTAAATACAACATCTCACAGCAAGTAGTGAGCCTGCAATAAAGCTCATTCTACTCAACGACTATCCATCTATTCTTTCGTGTTACTTTGCTTGTCTCATTACTTGTGATTTCTGTCACAGTTGCGCAAAGGTTGACTTCGAGAGTCCGGCGATAACTCTGCCGCAGGCGTCAGTGATCGTGTCGTTCGCTGACCACGAGAACGTGTCAACTCTCCTGCACACTGTCCACTCCATCGTCCAACGCACGCCGCCTCGGCTATTGAAGGAGATCATTCTCATCGACGACAACACAAGAAAAGGTAAGTCCACCTACACTGAGGTATGTCCATTCACTCGGACCAGACGGACAAAAGGACGGACGGAGAGATAGGGACAATGAAACGGTGGTGGGAGGGACAGACAGACAGACAGACATAGTATGTAAGAATATGGAAGTAAACATCGAGAAGGTGGACAAGAGAGATAGAAAGATAGGAGGAAGAGAGGTGAACAAAAAGCATGTATGTATGTATGTATGTATGTATGTATGTATGTGTGTGTGTGTGTGTGTGTGTGTGTGTGTGTGTGTGTGTGTGTGTGTGTGTGTGTGTGTGTGTGTGTGTGTGTGTGTTTTGTGTGTGTGTGTTTGTGTATGTATGTATGTATGTATGTATGTGTTGTATGTATGTATGTATGTATGTATGTATGTATGTATGTATGTGTGTGTTGTATGTATGTAGGTGTATGTATGTATGTATGTATGTATGTATGTATGTATGTATGTATGTATGTTTTATGTATGTATGTATGTATGTATGTATGTATGTATGTATGTATGTATGTATGTATGTATGTATGTATGTATGTATGTATGTATGTATGTATGTATGTATGTATGTATGTATGTATGTATGTATGTATGTATGTATGTATGTATGTATGTATGTATGTATGTATGTATGTATGTATGTGTTTGTGTGTGTGTGTGTCTGTTTGTGTGTCTGTTTGTGTGTGTTTTTCTGTTTGGGTGTTTGTGTGTGTGTGTGTGTATTTGTGTGTATGTCTGTTTGTGTGTGTATGTCTGTTTGTGTGTATGTGTGTGTTTGTGTGTATTTGTGTATGTGTGTGTGTGTTTGTATGTGTGTGTGTGTGCATGTGTGCGTGTGTGCGTGCGTGCGTGCGTGGGTAAGTTTTCATTATGCGATATAGATTAAAATCGTCAGAGAACAATAACAGGCAGACTATGCGTACACACGTCCCAATTTCCCATAACGACAATCTGACTGAAGTCGTCAGACAATGTTGCCATGTCTACAAGTCCCTCCCACAACTAGTCTCACGTCGTACGTTGCAGTCGAGATGAAGGAGTTACTGCAGAACTACGTGAACGCCGTCTTCACGGGAACATCTGTACGGATCCACCGCGCCACGGAGCAGCTCGGCCTTATCAGGGCTCGTTTGACAGGCATCAGGATGGCCAAGGCCAAGGTCGTTGTCTCGATGGACAGCCACATGGAAGTCCAAGAACGCTGGTCAGTTTTGTTGGACAGTATTCTAATAAACGAATCGGTTGGCTTCTAAATATCAGTACTTATAATAATCCACGGAGAACCACCCGTGATCCTTTGTGAATGTACACGTTGATGGTCATGCCAATGTAGGATCGGTCTTTTCCCGAATATATATATATATATATATATATATATATATATATATATATATATGTAATGGTGAAGTCTATGACGGAGCCAAGCATAAATAGTTCGTTGTAACCGCCAGGTATGTGCATCATAAACGACCACGTGTGTCCCGTTATCAACAATTACCATCTACAGCAACTGGAGGTAAGATTATGAACAGGAAGTTTTTCTGTCCAGTTCTAGTTCAACCCGCATGCTCTGTGGAAAACACCCAAATTCTAAGAGCAATCGAAGAGACTCGGCTGCCTCAGTTGTGCTACCATTAATTGCGATTTATTATTATTTTGTCTACATTTTGGCCGTTTTGTGGAAAACACCCAAATTATGAGCAATGTTTCAGGCGTATCGGGAGTATTTATAATTCAGAATACTATTTAAACATTGAGGAATAGACATTGAGGAATAGTGAACTGGATGATGTGTTTTTATATTAAAACATACATTTAGGTAAGTCATACATTATGTAATTGTTGTTTAATATAAAGCAATTACTAATGCAGTTTATGTTCACTCACGCAATGTTGTTATGATTTTCTTAGGTTGGAGCCTTTACTGCACGAAATTGCAATCAACAGAAAGACACTAGCGGCAAGTTGTCTGGACTGGATGGAAAAGAAAGGTTAGTGTCGCAATAATTCACCAGTAAATTGGCTACGTTACAATAACTTATGCAGGAAACGTAATCAAAATCACAATAAGAAGAAACACACACTTTTGGCAACTGCCGACCTATCATAGGCGAAGTCAACTTGTTCACTGTATACTTGCGTGCATGCGCAGTACGCACGCTAACACTTCCGGCGCTAGACAACGTGTGTCCTCTTCCTATTAAACCGGGTGTTAATACGAAAATTAAGGAAATCCCAGTATATATATATATATATATATATATATATATATAAAACAAATTTAGGCCATGTAAGAAAAGAGATTACTTCCCAGTATATATATATATATATATATATATATATATATATATATATATATATATATATATATATATATATATATATATTACTAATGTTTACTGCAGACAGTCCGTCAGACCCCGATAAAACAGTTCGTCTCGATATTGGCGCTTATTTTATCGTTGTTTTTGTAACCCTTCATTGTCCTTGCCCTGCTGACTCCACGAGCCTTCCCTTAAAACAACATCCCTATAGTCTATGACGTCCTCGTCTTGATACCATTCATTTTGATGGCATCCTCATTCCTCACTGGCTGTTCTTTTCCTATTCCTCAAATCACACATTTGTTTGTGTGAACTTATATTCTCTAGTGTTTTCCGTCATCTGAATGGCAACTATGACATATATGTAATGTAGACATACAAAACGCTGTAATCCAAGACAGTTTGAAGTAGTCAGTATTTCTTCCGTCTGCCTATTATATGATCGACATCACCCAACAGCGATGTGGTCAATGGACTGTGCTGACCTGCTAGCCACACATATCTATTTTAATGTGGAATCGGGTTAAATGTGTTAATATTAATTTATCGTCGACACAAGAAGAGTGTTTTGAACCTATATCAACGGTGTTTTCAACGCATAAATTCAAAACAGGACCGTTGTGGTTTGAACAACATTTTTTTGAACACGCCACGGCGGCGGTGAAGCAGCACTCGGTAGAGAAAGTGTTACATTCCATCACTCGGGGCATTGTAATCTCTATGAGCTGGCTACAGTCCAGTTGCATTAACCACTATCTGGCACTAGTCATGCTATGGGCGTGTTTGAACCTCGCGGAGCACGGACTTGCGATGTCCTCCTATCGGGGAGAGCTCTGGCGGGTTGCGATAGCGGATAGCCATGCAGCCGCGAGCGTTTGGCGATATAGTGCGGTTAAGCTTACCCAAATTCGCATGGTAGATACGTTTGCTGTTGCTGTGTTGGAAAAAACGAGAGTCAACCGTTCGATAGGTTCTTGTATTACACAGCGTTTAGTAGGCAAAGCCGGCCAGAAACGTGTCCCGTCTGCAGATAACGACAGCTTAACATTTGATCGTTCAGTTTGTTTCGTGCGAAAATGTGATAGGTTTTCATCGTTGTTGCATGTTGTTTGATATAAACTGTACAGCATTTATGTATATCTATTTATGCAAGACAAAACACTTTTACCAGCGAACCAGATGTTCATTGTATATTTAGAAAGAGGCGCAATTTAATAGATATTTAATGGCCAAGGATGTCTAAAATTAGCTAAGCCATGATCGATATTCGCACTGAGCGATACGTTGCGTTTACTGTGGGCCATCGAACTAAGATAATGTTTATTGCCAGACCCATTCTGCAACAAACGCCGGTTATGACGTTACAATCACTCCCCTTTCAAAACATTATGGCAACGTTGTCGTGCATACAAAAAGCTCATGCTGCCGTATTGAAATTAGCTTGGTTTTCAACGATTCAGACGCAATAAAAGTTACTTTATTGTTACTTTCATTATACAATAAAATGACAACACATAAGACTGGAACAAGAGAAAAGAAAAATTGAAAACACTATACTGTATTTATTTCCGCATACTGATATATTTGACATAAATTATATTTGAACGGTTCCATTGCCATTTTGTTACTGTCTTGTTTTCGACAGACGGCATCTGGGAATATAGACACGGAGGCTCGATGTGGCGCACGTATTTCGATTGGGCTTTCGTTTTCGGTTTCCAAAGTATGTCGGATGTTGCCATCGACCGAAGAAAACAAAAGACGGAACCTGTGAGGTGTGTCGCATAGTGACTGCTTGTGTGTGTGTGTGTGTGTGTGTGTGTGTGTGTGTGTGTGTGTGTGTGTGTGTTGTGTTGTGTGTGTGTGTTTGTGTGTGTGTGTGTGTGTGTGTGCATGCGTGTGTGTGTGCGTGCGTGCGTGCGTGCGTGCGTGTGTGTGTATAGGAGTATAATATATATATATATATATATATATATATATATATATATATTGTGTGTGTGTGTGTGTAATATGTATGTGCGTGTGTAATTGTCGGCGTGAGTGCGCGTGCATGTATGGGTGTGGGCAAGCGGGGTGTGCCAGCGGGAATGTACGTGAATCATAATATTAAATCACAAAACATAACACATTCGATTATGAGCAACGCTGGAACAACCGCAGAGCTCTTTGCTGTCTATTGTCCTATATTCATGGCGCTGGGTAATGAATGATACAGGCCCCCGACACCTCAGACTATCGGACACGTCAACTATACCATTCTGTCCAAGTTATGTTCAAGAAAGAACTAACTTCGCCAGATGATTATGTAAAATGTTGAGGAGATAAATGCCAGATCTAACTCAAGTGACCTGTTGCTTAGCAACAAAGTCTGTCAAACTCACCGAATGGCTGCAGCACACGTGGACTGTTCTACTAGAGCTGGCAAAGATATTCAAACTAGCGCTCTATGCGGTAAAGATGAATGAATCTAGGAGACGTCATGCATGTGTAATTCTTGTTACAGGTAAACATTGTGGACAAATGGCGGTGGATCGAATTAAGCAAAAACCGCCGATGTGTTCCGGGCTTAAGAGAATGTAATCCATAAACAGATCGTACATTTAATCCTATATCTAACAAGCAGGTGATCAATACAATTTAAGAAGAAACAAAGAAATTGTATTCTTCTCCTCCCCTGTGTCTTATTGTTGACCAAAGTTTCGTATTTTTGGTCTCAGTTCGCCCGTCACCATCGGCACGATCTTTGCCATCGACAAAGAGTTCTTCGAAGACATCGGCGCCTTTGACGAAGGCATGCAGTTATGGGGAGGAGAGAACATAGATCTGCCCATCAGGGTAAGTACCCCAAGCTGGTCTGTCTGGATTTGACGGGTGACTGCAAATGTCGATGACAAAAACGTATTAAAAGTGATATTGCAAAAAGAACATATCATTATTGTTTCCGTTTAGGTCTCACTATATGTTGGTGAGGTGAGTATACGCTGTACCAAAAGTTATGATATGGTTCCAAATTAAAGCGGACATTTATGTACGCTGTGATTCATTGCTGAAAGCATTTTGCCACCAGCTTTAGGTAGAATGTTCCGTAAAATCCGACTATTGTTTCTCTCTAGAATATCACCGTATGCTGGCGCCATTTACATGGAAACAAACTACATTTTGCCTTCGTACACAGTCACAGATGTCCGTCAACATTCATTGCCATCTAATAATTAATAGCATAAACCTGCATGGAGCACAAGTCTAGTAGTTTGTAATATTGTTTTCAAACTCTACGTAACAAATCTTTTTGATACGAACAACTCCTGGTAAGACATCTCTAAGTCATCGGTGCTTTAATCGTAATAACACGGCTGTGGTGGCGAAACACTTAACCTCCCATTAAGGGCTGCCACTTACATACCGCGCCCCTGGCGACTACATACGCCGAGCGATCAAACATGTGGCGCCGCCTGTCGACAGGTGTGGTTGTTCGGCGGACGTGTACTGAACGTGCCGTGTTCGAGGGCAGCGCACCTCGAGTATCCCAACAACCGGCTGTACCGAGACGGGTGGGAGCCGACCATCCACCGCAACTACAAACGCTTCGCCGAGGTGTGGCTGGACGAGTACAAGGAGAACTTTTATGACAACTTCCCGGAACTACGGGTGAGCAAGTAGACTCTCTGTACGATCGCCCACACTTGATTGTACCCAATTCAGGCCTTCCAAGTTGAATGAACCCAAAATAGGGGGATTTCTCGCTCTCGCTCTCCCTTTCGCTCTCCCTCTCGCTCTCCCTCTCCCTCTCCCTCTCCTCTCTCTCTCTCCTCTCCCTCTCCCTCTCCTCTCCTCTCCTCTCCCTCTCCCTCTCCCTCTCCCTCTCCCTCTCCCTCTCCCCTCTCTCCCCTCTCTCTCTCCCTCTCCCCCTCTCTCTCTTTGTATATATATATACATTCATATATATATATATATATATATATATATATATATATATATATATATATATATATGTGTGTGTGTGTGTGTGTGTATGTATATATGTATAATCATACATACATACATACATACATACATACATACATACATACATACATATACATATAATATGGAGATTTTACTGGTAATTTGTTTAAACATAAAAAGGGCACGCTTATCAAAAAAACACCAAAACTGTCACACTCCAGCAAAACCTACATTAAAAATATAGATGCATAGTGCAAAAAATAAAGAAAAATGAGGTTAATACAATAACGAAAAATATACGCGACCACCACCACGCCTCCCGTGTATATAAAACCACACATACGATACGGCTGAAAAAAACACAGAACCAGTAGTTTACGCACAAGTCGCATAGTGGCGTCACTGTCGTGTTGATTCCCGCGATTTGTTCCACTCAGGCGGAGAAGGTCGGTGACTTGTCGTCGCGACTGGCGCTTAAGAAGAGGGCGACTCACAACTTCGCCTGGTTCCTGAAGCACGTCTACCCTGAACTGGGTCTGCCACGAAACGATAGCTTCGCGTGGGGAAAGGTATTTTATTCAGCTTCGGTGAACGTTTTAATATAGCATGAAAAACACATTTACACATTTGAAATGTGTAAATAACTCCAGAATTTCTGGTAGTCAGCAGGACTACTTAGTTTGGAAATCTGGTAGTCCTCAAATATATCTGGTAGTCATATGGCCCAGATTTAAGCAAAATAATGTGACAAACACAACATTAGAAAAATGTTCCAAAAATGGTGTGGTAGTCCATCGGACTACTGCTGTCATCATCTTTGGTAGTCCGACCAAGTTTCTGGTAGTCCTCGGACTACCAGACTACCACTATTTCTACCCCTGAACTTTCTACAGATGAACATTAAAAATTATGCATTGTTTCGTAATACTTTGAAAAGCTCCGGATGTGAATGCATGATTTGTTTGCCTACCTGTGTGCAAAGTTGGTCTTGCACGAACTGACAATGATCTTGAACTTGACGTCATCACTCTGTGACGTAGCTATGTAAAGTACATATACATCCCCACTCACCACAAACGCTTCTCATTCCCTTGTAGAAGGTTATACAGTTTTGCCTTAATTTAATACGTTTAAAAAAACTCAATGCTTTAGTTACATCATTTAACATAACATAATATGACGGTGACTACCACCGTCATATTATGTTACGAACATTATTGCCGTGCGTTAATGTCGTGAACTGGCACCGTATGTTGATGCAAACCAGTCGCTCTGTGGGCCTGAAAAGTGTGTTAAGACGCAATATCTTCATAAAACAAATACTGTTTTGCAAGCTGGATTTCTGGATCGTTCAATCTACATAAGATACGCTCGGGTATTCTAGTTGGCCGTGACCTTCGTGGGCCCTAGGCACGTGCCTATGGTATATTGGTTAATCTGCCATTGCGCTGTGCCTGTATCTATCCCAGACAGTGTACCTGGATAGGTGCAATGTGTACCTGGATAGATGCAATGTGTACCTGGATAGGTGCAATGTGTACCTGGATAGATGTAATGTGTACCTGGATAGATGCAATATATACCTGGATAGATGCAATGTGTACCTGGATAGATGCAATGTGTACCTGGATAGGTGCTATGTGTACGTGGATAGATGTAATGTGTACCTGGATAGATGCAATGTGTACCTGGATAGATGCAATGTGTACCTGGATAGATGCAATGTGCACCTGGATAGGTGCAATGTGTACCTGGATAGGTGCAATGTGTACCTGGAAAGATGTAATGTGTGCCTGGATAGATGCAGTGTGTACCTGGATAGATGCAATGTGTACATGGATAGATGCAATGTGTATCTGGATAGATGTAATGTGTACCTGGATAGATGCAATGTGTACCTGGATAGGTGCAATGTGTACCTGGATAGGTGCAATGTGTACCTGGATAGATGCAATGTGTACCTGGATAGATGCAATGTGTACCTGGATAGATGCAATGTGTACTGGATAGATGCAATGTGTACCTGGATAGATGCAATGTGTACCTGGATAGATGCAATGTGTACCTGGATAGATGCAGTGTGTACCTGGATAAGTGCAATGTGTACATGGATAGGTGCAATGTGTACCTGGATAGATGTAATGTGTACCTGGATAGATACAATGTGTACCTGGATAGGTGCAATGTGTACCTGGATAGATACAATGTGTACCTGGATAGATGCAGTGTGTACCTGGATAGGTGCAATGTGTACCTGGATAGGTGCAATGTGTACCTGGATAGATGCAATGTGTACCTGGATAGATGCAATGTGTACATGGATAGATGCAGTGTGTACCTGGATAGATGCAGTGTGTACCTGGATAGATGCAATGTGTACCTGGATAGATGCAATGTGTACCTGGATAGATGCAATGTGTACCTGGATAGATGCAATGTGTACCTGGATAGATGCAATGTGTACATGGATAGATGCAGTGTGTACCTGGATAGATGCAATGTGTACCTGGATAGGTGCAATGTGTACCTGGATAGATGCAATGTGTACCTGGATAGATGGAATGTGTACCTGGATAGATGCAATGTGTACCTGGATAGATGCAATGTGTACCTGGATAGATGCAATGTGTACCTGGATAGATGCAATGTGTACCTGGATAGATGCAATGTGTACCTGGATAGATGCAATGTGTACCTGGATAGATGCAATGTGTACCTGGATAGATGCAATGTGTACCTGGATAGATGCAATGTGTACCTGGATAGAGTGTCGAGATGGTGTTTGACCTGGATAGATGCAATGTGTACCTGGATAGATGCAATGTGTACATGGATAGATGCAGTGTGTACCTGGATAGATGCAATGTGTACCTGGATAGATACAATGTGTACCTGGATAGATGCAGTGTGTACCTGGATAGGTGCAATGTGCACCTGGATAGGTGCAATGTGTACCTGGATAGATGCAATGTGTACCTGGATAGATGCAATGTGTACATGGATAGATGCAGTGTGTACCTGGATAGATGCAGTGTGTACCTGGATAGATGCAATGTGTACCTGGATAGATGTAATGTGTACCTGGATAGATGCAATGTGTACCTGGATAGGTGCAATGACATTAAATGGCTGTCTACTTCTCTTAGAGTTCGAGATGGTGTTTGACTGAGCAGTTCTGCCAGAGTATAAAAAGAATAATGTTAAATTCTTATATAGCACATTATCTGCTCAAAGCACTTTACACTTTACTCCCTAACAGACTTATTCAATCGAACACCGTCTCAGCCTCTCTGGGAAGCATGGGGCGCCTAGAACTGTCATATGAACTGGACACTGCAGCATACAAATCATCACCCTTGTATAGCTCAGTGTGACCACGGAGTAACCAAAACGTCCCTCCACTATTGTGACACTGACGTCATCTGTGTGTGTCGTGTAGGTACACAATGTCGCCGACAAACAACTGTGTCTGGAGACTGAGTACTGGGCCGCCGCGAGACTGGAGCCGTGTGACGTCACAGCCAAGTACCGGGTGAGTGGCAACATCACGGGCCTACTCATGTCTTCGTAGGGGAACACTGTTGGTGCTGGCTCCAGTGTTGTTGTTGTTGTTGTTGTTGTTGTGGTGGTGGTGGTGGTGGGTGGTGGTGGTGGTGGTGGTGGTGGTGGTGGTGGTGGTGGTGGTGGTGGTGGTGGTGGGGGCGGCGGCGGCGGCGGCGGCGGCGGCGCGGCGGCGGCGGCGGCGGCGGCGCGGCGCGGCGCGGCGGCGGCGGCGGCGCGGCGGCGGCGGCGGTGGTGGTGGGTGGTGGTGGTGGTGGTGGTGGTGGTGGTGGTGGTGGTGGTGGTGGTGGTGGTGGTGGTGGTGGCGGTGGTGGTAAAGATAATGACGTCGAGGCGAGCTGCACTATTAGTGGAGAATGTTATTACAAACATAAAATATAGTAATTAACAAATCGAAATCACCGAGGCCCACACTTACTTACAAACAATAATATTAATTATTATTTATTTACGATAATCTTGTAAAATGTATATTTTATCTTCCTAAGGGTAAACAAGCAAGCAAACAAACTAACAACGAACACGCACATGCATTCCCAGGCACACGCACGCACGCACCCACGCACGCACACACACACACGCACACACACAAAAAAATGCACACGCACACACGCACGCACGCGCTCACATACACACACACACACGCAAACGCACACGCACACGCGCACGCACACGCACACGCACACGCACACACACACACACACACACACACACACAGACACACGTGAAGTCAAGGCAAGTCGTTGTTCCATATCTCGATGTGTCCGCGGTGCTTACACCTGCCCTGACACTCAGCCACAAATACGACGGAATGCCGCGCACAAACCGACCATACACCACGCGCACACATAACTGACGCCGCATATGCACTCGCCCAGGGGGCGGTCCAGTTCCTATGACGTCACCGCGTCTTTATTTACCCGCGTATGACGCCATTGTCCCGTTCAACGGCCTGCTATGTTTGTATGTAGGAAGAACGAAGAAATCGTGTCAGAACTAGGCAGGTACAAGTGCTGCGCAGCGTCAGAATCTGATCAGTCGCGTCACTGGCCGCGTTTATACCAATATAGCCCGCCGTGCCGCATCGTGCATGTGGTTGAACGAATCTCGTCTATGTTTACAATCTGTTAGATCCATGCCGGTTGCTCTAGACCAGTGCCAATTTGTGGATGCAGGCAGACCTGCGCAAAAGTAAAAAACCACCCGATGTGCAGTAATATGTGTCCAATTCTAGCGATTTATTTTTGCGTCATACATGAGGACCATCCGCCTCAGTCCAGGACGTGATGCTGTGCGTTATGGTGCATGTTGGGAACGATTGCTATCACCCCGTAATGTGCATCGTTGTAAAGAGGTGTTTAGGCATATACAGGCCGGAATCAGGTAAAAATAACCTCCCGTTATACAGGGAAGAATTGCGCATTTTTGTCGTGTATTTTTGTTGGTGAGATGTCAATAGTTTTGCGATACGATCCCCAGGTCACTGGCGTGCCTTGGTATCAGGGGCGGGAGGATATTGTTTATGGTGGCTACTTTTTTAGAATACACTCCGCCGTCCTAATCTCGCACGAAGAGTTGCTTTTTCATTGCCCTGATAAGGTATATTAGGCAACTAGTGTGTGTTGCTGTTATATATAGCTAACGTTAGACTTATCTTCTCTCAAACAAGAACTAGCCATGACATCTCCGTGTCATTCACAAATTAGCAAATATAGATTATAACTGTTTTCTGTGGTATAAATGCCGGTTTATCTTCCACTGGTGTGCATCTGTGGAATCGCTAACTGATGTCTTATTTTGATATTTTGAATTACATTAAATATTTGTCGTCGTTGCCGGTGTAACGTGCCAACTGTAGGTTCCGGTCTGAACATATGTTCCTGTTCAGTTTTGCGTCTTGCGCATGCACCTCATGATGCATATACACATCAAAGGTTAACGCGGGCCATCAATGTGACGCAAACTATTGTTTTCCTCTTGGCAGCCCTGTCGTCAGGGGTGAGGTTGCCATGGTTACCGTCGTCTTTTTATTCGTGTTTTCTTTCCTCGTCTTTCTCTCACTACATTCTCAATCGCCAGTCTCCAGCGCCTCCTATCCTTTGCTGTTGTTCTCCATTCTCCTTCCGCTCTCTCCAGATCTCTCTTAATGCAATTCTCCCATCGCATTTTCGGTCTTCCTCGCCTCCTTTCCCCTCCACTTTCTGGGTCTCTCCTCTCTTTGCCAATTTTTCATCACTCATTCTTCCCACATGACCACTTCATTTCAACCTGCTCCCCGCCAGTTTCGTCTTTAAAAATCATGTTTTACAGTTGTCACTTTAAAACCGGCTGCCTCGTGATTGTGCCACACTATTAAGACCAACATTTCAACAGTATATACAACTGAATGTCCGAAAGGTCCACGTGTCCGACATCCATTTTTGTGGCTCGACGAATCAGTTGCTAGGCAACATGTCACGTGATTGGTGTCAGTTGTTGTCAGTGTACATGTCGTCGTTGCAGGGATTGTACTGGAGCGTGGCCGGGAACCTGCGAATGCCCATCCACGTCATCTCCGTGCAAGACCCCGAGGACAACTCTCCCGAAACAGGGTTCGAGGCTGTGGAATACACGTCCTACTACAATACTACTTACAGCCAGGAGTTCGTTCATTGGCGGGTCAGTATGATGTCATATCCGGCCTTCTTTGCTATGCTGTCATCGGTGTATCGAAATCGAATTAAACCATTGCGAATTGCAAAAACCTGTAATTGTATGAATGTACGACACGGAGGCAGAACAGTAGGCTTATTATATATATATATATATATATATATATATATATATATATATATATATATATATATTATATATATATATATATATATATATATATATATATATATTTATATATATATATATATAAAATATATATATATATATATATATATATATATATATATATATATATATGTATATATGTATATATGTATGTATGTATGTATATACAACCATTATAGATTTAATGTATCAAAACGAAACGATAACTTCCCTTAACTATATTCTTTGCAATTAATGCCACGTATAATTATGCATAAGTTGAGTGATATCTGCGCAAAAAAGCCAATAAATAATTGTGTTTACGTGAATAATTTTCAGCTTGCTGTCACGTAGATGATTTGTTATGCAGCTCGATCATAATGAATATTCGTGCACGCCCAGTGAATCACGCAAATAGGCGTTGACGAGAACATGCATATCTTGTCGACGTGCGTGCGTGCGTGCGTGCGTACGTGCGTGCGTGTGTGCGTGTTATAAACTTCGAATATAACTTGAGTACAAGACAGGTTCTGATGATAGTAACGTAAGTTGCCTTCTGTTGAAGGGCGGACCGATCATCAACTTGAAAACAAACAAATGTCTGGACGTGAAGTCCCACCATAAGGTCGTATTTCGAACGTGCGACCCGAGTCGAAAGAGTCAGCGGTGGTCGTTTCGCAACTACACTGACGCCTACCGGGATATGCTGGCGAATCGCGGCGGCACATTCCAAAAGATGCACCTTCAGGTGAAACGCTTCCAGGCGAAATTTCCGGTGAGAAAGCGACGTGTGAAGACGTGACCACAGGACGGTGAGTGACGCTCGCGCTGACGTCATGACGTTCTGTGTGATTTCGTGCAGCACGGCGTGATGACGTTCCAATATACGTTGTGCACGAGCACAGCGCTACGTGTCTACGTCATGCACAGCTGAGAGGAGAATGTCTCCCGAAATGCTCGGACTACGTGATTGATATTCAGTAATGGTGCTTGTGTACGAAATCGTTCAAGGCGCCATTCGATTGCGTGGCCTATAGTCATCCGCGTGAACCGAGCACAGAGAATGCGTAGTTCTGGCGGGAATAAGACGCACTACTGTGACGTCACTTGTCTATCTCAGGTTGTAACCATTCAGCGGGATTCCCTCGTTAGACATTCCAGGCCTACACACAGCCAACTGAAACGCAGCTACGAGACACTGAAGACGGAACAAGGGGAACGTGAAGCACACGAAGAAGCAAGGTTTGGTAGGAGCGGAACTTTGTTGAGGGATCTTGGTAGGACAGACATTCGTGAAGACCTGGGACTGATTGATTACTGCCGCTGAATTGTAAATATATATTTCTGGCGACATGACGCCTCTACCATCTGGATGAATAGCAAACAATCAAACGCCATGAGTGCGATTGTGCGTGAATGTGTCATTGAGTCTGTACATGTTGATGTCATGTGTACGTGAATGAGCGTATACCAGTTGTTTTGTTTGTTTGGTTGTGCAGACGTGTTTATGTCTCTATGTGTAAGTGCTGCTTCACGTTTCATTTATGTTGTCAGTTATTTGCTAAAATGCAATGTTTCTCAAGAATACATGTTATCTGTGTTTTTCCAACAAACATTCCTTAGATAGTGAGACATCATTATTAACGTCACGCTCAGACGTGAACCAAAGTGAGATGACAAATGAAATAAGATATATTTACTGTCCCCGTGAGGAAATAAATGTTGTGCGATCCACATTCATACCACATGCAATGTGAACAATTTACGTACATAGCAAAGTGAACAAAATATATTAGCCGCACTAATTTCCGATATGTTACTGATATTATGTGGGCTTGGTTATACAAATCATGGTTGTAATGTATTCCTTGTTTTTGTCTTCAACTGTAGTTACTGTAATTAAAGGAACTCTATAGTGGGTTGCAATGTGCTAACAGAAACGCACTGAACATTTGACTACCTAGTTACATCTCGATTGACCCAAAACACGACCAACTGTCGTGACCGATGATATCTTGATATGTGAAATAGTTGCTGTAAAGACACACCGAAGTGTGTTCATTTTACAACTAACATATCGCGTTTAAACGATGTGCTTCACAGAAAATTATATAATATCACATCATCTACGATAACAAGTGTGTTGCGTGACACGACAAACTGTGAGATGATTGACAATGCCTTCAATTTAGGGTATTATGCATATATGCATACATACATAAATTCCATACATACATACATACATACATTCATACATACATACATACATACATACATACATACATACATACATACATACATACATACATACATACATACATACATACATACATACATACATACATACATACATACATACATACATACATACATACATACATACATACATACATACATACATACAACTACATACATACATACATACATACATACATACATACATACATACATACATACATACATACATTATGGTGGGACTTCACGTCCAGACATTTGTTTGTTTTCAAGTTGATGATCGGTCCGCCCTTCAACAGAAGGCAACTTACGTTACTATCATACATACATACATACATACATACATACATACATACATACATACATACATACGTACATACGTACATACGTACATACGTACATACGTACATACGTACATACGTACATACGTACATACGTACATACGTACATACGTATATACGTATATACATACGTACATACACACGTACATGTGTACATATACACGTACATATATACATACGTACATTCACACGTACATATGTAGGTACGCACGCACGCATGTACACACACACATACCCACCCACACACGCGCTCGCAGAAAACATGGCACGGTCCATTTAAAATACATACAAATGACTCTATACCGTCCGCGGGCGAACAACTGATGCGCCTATTACATATTATATCTGACATTTAAGAAAATAAAATTATGACCGCACAGATTGGATTGGTCGTTTACACGAGCGATTATTGATATGGGGTATATATTTCATGCAGTAGGCGATTAATGATTACCGAGAAGTTGCATTATATAAACATGAAACGATATACCACGCGAGACCGTCAAAACAAGCAGCTTAGCATAAATCCATGTTCACCATATCCTAACGTTTTGAGCATTTTGTCAACGTTAGCGACTGCACACAGTTCTGCTGTTGTTGTCACCGAACGTTTGTGTCGCTGACTACGTTGTTAGTTGTCGTTCCGTCAATTCCAAACCAGACGGAAAATACACTGTGGATGTTGACGGACTGCTGGAAGCAGCCGAACATAAACAGGACGGTATCTTTATCATATTTGCAACCGTCCTCGTGATAACTGCGTGAGATTTAATAGAAAAATGGTCCTGTTTCGAAAGTTCACTGAGCAATACGTCGACCATTTGACCCACTTATTCCTAGTTGCCCTGTACGGTAAAATCCCAAGATTAACTACGAAAAGATCCACTTTAATATAGCAGAAGCCGGAGCCTAAACAACTTACACAGTCGGTCCATAACAAACAGAGGCAGGTCATTCGAACAGGAACTTTGGAATACGTGGCACTTCTCAAACGACAGCAGTTCTGTTTTGATAACATTGTTTGCGCTCTATGGCGAGAAGAGTGAACACACCAAACGTATTCATAACATTAATAGTCAGGAGTAGGCTCATGGCGATGCGTCTGAAGAATCCGTGAACTCAATGGCACTAGGTAGCAGCGGCCGGTGTGGAGGCTCGCTAAATTCTCGTATACAAATGCCCAAGCCTGCAATATGACATACTATAAGAGATTATTTCTCCCAACAAGTCAACGTTACGGACATATTTAGAAGCATCATTCATACACTGGACAGTCGCTCACCACCAAGACGGCCGGTCGACCATGGCGATGTAGTCTCGTAGTTCAGGGGGTATGACGTCATCAAGGCGCTCGACGCCAGACAAGACGTTGGCGCGCAGACGGAACCGCACGGCGATGCGACTGAGTTGTTTGAGTGATCGCGGGCGCGACCGGCAGCCGTCGTAGTCGCCGAAGTCGATGCGACACTTCGACCGCAGCCGATGCACCTCGTCGGCGTGGAAGTCGTAGCCGGCCGCCGCCAGGTAGCGCGCGACGTCGCAGTGCGAGAGGTCGGGTCCGCCGCACGCGACCGGGCGATAATGGAGGATGTGACGGACGACGGCGGCGAGCACGCGCCGCGAGTTGCACGCGCGGCAGAACGCGATGGCGCCGATCGGCGTCAGAAGGAGACTCGCCTTGAACTGGGCGTCACCGGCGTCGTCCTCCTCGTCGACGAGTCTCGGGTCGTACTCCTCGTCCCAACCCTCGATCCACTCCCGCCAGAAGGAGTATTTCAGGCCCTGCGTTGATTCGTCCTCGTCGGGGTCGTCGAGACTGTACTCGTGGCCAGCGCCGTGTTTTCCGAGTACCCACCGGCGCCGCGAACGCGGACGGCTACAATCGGAGCACGCCGGAACTACTTTCGGCACGAACGGCGCGTGCCAGAAGTTCTCGATGTCGACGCCGCGCTCGAAAAGCAGTTCCAAGTTCTCCAGCTGGTCAAACCACACCGTCAACTGGAGTAGCAATCCGCTTATACGAAATAGTTCCGGCCTGTGGATGTCAGATATCAGTGTGATTAGTTCTCGGACCGTCCGCGGTTGTCTCGCGACTAGCAGCAACAGCCGCTGCATAGAGTCTGCGCATGCGCCGGCCTTCAAAAGTGTCTTTAGTATTTCCGGCAGTTCAAAATCCGGTGTATCGAACGGGAACGGACAGAAGTGCTGA
>JAODUO010000017.1:412500-435000 GCA_025642075.2 Ridgeia piscesae | reverse complement strand
GAAGACTGGGGTGGGAGTGGTTGGGTGGATGGGTGAGTGAGTGGATGAGTGAATGAATGGGTGGGTGAGTGAGTGGATGAGTAAATGAGTGGGTGGGTGGATGGGTGGGTGGATGAGTGAATGTGTGGGCGAGAAGATGAGTGAATGAGTGGCTAAATGGGTGGGTAAGTGGATGAGTGAATGAGTGGGTGGGTGGGTAGGTGGATGGGTGGATGAGTGAATGGGTGAGTGAGTGGATGAGTGGATGGGTGGGTTAGTGGATGAGTGAATGGGTGGGTGAGTGGATGAGTGAATGAATGGATGTGTGGGTGAGTGAGTGGATGAGTGAGTGAATGAGTGGGTGGTGGGTGTGTGGATGAGTGGAGTGAGTGAATGAGTGGGTGGGTGGGTGTGTGGATGAGTGAATGAGTGGCTGGGTGGGTGGGTAAGTGGATGAGTGGGTGAGTGGATGAGTGAATGAGTGGCTGGATGGGTGGGTGAGTGGATGAGTGAATGGGTGGGTGGGTAGGTGAGTGGATGAGTGGAAGTGAATGCTTGGGTGGCTGGGTGGTTGAGTGGGTGGGTGGGTTTGCCGTATGTATTTTTTAATTGACGGGTCCGGGATACATTATAGTTATACCGTAGTTTACGATGTTCAATCAAGCAGACTGTGTCAGCAGTTTTTAGAAATGCTCAGTCAGCACTCGGCAAAACGGATTAAGCATAGCAAACCTCGCCCTAACAACTACATGTAGTTATACAAACAGGTAAATTCTTATATAGTGCAGTATCCAATCCACAGAATTGCTCAAAACACTTTACACTTTATTGCCTGGCACACCTGTTCAATCGGACACTGTATCGGCTTCCTGTGAAGTATCCAGCCACGCTGCAATTAATCCGCAAACAAAATTAGTTGTAATAGCACTAGTAATAATAAACACAATAATGATAAATTATTATTATTATTATTATAACCACGTGCGTTGTGTGTCCTAGGCAATGCCTTCATAGAGAAGTGTGAGAAATGCATGACGCGGTACGAGCGGAAGTCGGCAGTGCGCAGGACACGCCGTGAGACCGTGGCGCCCAAGATCTGCATCCACTGCCATCTTGACCACCGCACTGGACGCAAATGCGAGAGAAAGGTCAGTGCCTCACCACTGTGACGTACTGACAGGGATGGTCATTGTGACATACTGACAGGGGTGGTCATTGTGACATACTGACAGGAGTAGTCACTGTGACGTACTGACAGGGGTGGTTATTGTGACGTACTGACAGGGGTGGGTATTATGACGTAGTGACAGGGGTCGTCACTGTGACGTACTGACAGGGGTGGTTATTGTGACGTACTGACAGGGGTGGGTATTATGACGTAGTGACAGGGGTCGTCACTGTGACGTACTGACAGGGGTGGTTATTGTGACGTACTGACAGGGATGGCTATTGTGACGTACTGACAGGGGTGGTTATTGTGACGTACTGACAGGGGTGGTCACTGTAACATACTGACAGGGTTGGTCACTGTGACGTACTGACAGGGGTCGTCACTGTGACGTACTGACAGGGGTGGTTATTGTGACGTACTGACAGGGGTGGTTATTGTGACGTACTGACAGGGGTGGTCACTGTGACGTACTGACAGGGGTGGTTATTGTGACGTACTGACAGGGGTGGTCACTGTAACATATTGACAGGGTTGGTCACTGTGACGTACTGACAGGGGTGGTTATTGTGACGTACTGACAGGGGTGGTCACTGTGACGTACTGACAGGGGTGGTTATTGTGACGTACTGACAGGGGTGGTCACTGTGACCTACTGACAGGGGTGGTTATTGTGACGTATTGACAGGGGTGGTCACTGTGACATACTAACAGGGGTGGTTATTGTGACGTATTGACAGGGTTGGTTATTGTGACGTACTGACAGGGGTGGTCACTGTGACGTATTGACAGGGGTGATTATTGTGACGAATTGACAGGGGTGGTCACTGTGACGTATTGACAGGGGTGGTTATCGTGACGTACTGACAGGGGTGGTCACTGTGACGTACTGACAGGGGTGGTTATTGTGACGTACTGACAGGGGTGGTCATTGTGACGTACTGACAGTGGTGGTTACTGTGACGTACTGACAGGGGTGGTTATTGTGACGTACTGACAGGGGTGGTTATTGTGACGTACTGACAGGCGTGGCCACTGTGACGTACTGACAGGGGTGGTCACTGTGACGTACTGACGGGGGTGGTTATTGTGAGGTACTGACAGGGTTGGTCACTGTGACGTACTGACAGGGGTGGTTATTGTGAGGTACTGACAAGGTTGGTCACTGTGACGTACTGACAGGGGTGGTTATTGTGAAGTATTGACACGGGTGGTCACTGTGACGTACTGACAGGGGTGGTTATTGTGAGGTACTGACAAGGTTGGTCACTGTGACGTACTGACAGGGGTGGTTATTGTGAAGTATTGACACGGGTGGTCACTGTGACGTACTGACAGGGGTGGTTATTGTGACGTACAGACAGGGGTGGTCACTGGGGAGATATACGTATCTCGTGTGTAGCGATGTAGTAAACAATTACGGAGATAATATAGAAATTGGTCTGTTTATTAAAGCGAAGGTGTCTCTTTATTAAAGGAAAGATGACTGTTTATTAAAGTTGAAATATATACACTGGAATATATAACATGGACACGGAGATATATTATATAAACACTGAAAGATATAATAACGTAGACACTGAAAGATATAATATAGACAATGGAAAGTATACCATAGATGGTGAATGATATAATATGAACACTGAAAGATATATAAGATGGACCCTGCAAGAAACATTGTTGCTAGGTTTCACATTTCTCAAGTAAATACTTTTATAGACTTTATGACGTCATATATGTATCACGTGATGTACAGGGGTGCGACGGGTACCTGATGAACATCATCATCAACTTCGGCGACAGTCTCGAGCTGCACGTGCTGCGCAGTGCGGAGGAGCACGCGCGGGCGTGTGACCTCATGCTGTGTCTCGGCTCCTCCATGCGTGTCACGCCGGCGTGTCACCTCGTCGAGATGGGACCGGAGCCGACGAGACTCGTCCTATGTAACAGGTATCTATCTGTCTACCTATATGTTACATTGATCGTGTCTGTTTATTGAAACGAGGTTGTGTGTGTATTAAAGGGAAGGTGCATGTTTATTAAAGGGAAGGTGTATGTTTATTAAAGGGAAGGTGGATGTTTGTTTATTAAAGGGAAGGTGTATGTTTATTAAAGGGAAGGTGTATGTTTATTAAAGGGAAGATGTATGTTTATTAAAGGGAAGGTGTATGTTTATTAAAGGGTAAGGGGTCTGTTTATTAAAACGGAAATGGTGTGTGTTTATTAAAAGGAAGGTGTATGTTTATTAAAGGGTAAGGGGTCTGTTTATTAAAGCGATGGTGTCTGTTTATTAAAGGAAAGATGAATGTTTATTAAAGTGAGTAGTCTGTTTATTAAAGCGATGGCGTCTGATTATTAAACGGAAGGTTTAATAAAGTGAGTGGTCTGTTTATTAAGGGGAAGGTGTATGTTTATTAAAATGATGGTCTGTTTATTAAAGGGAAGGTATCTGTTTATTAAAGCGAATGTTTTGTTTTTTAAAATGGGAAGGTGTCTGTTTATTAAAAGGTGGACTGTTTTTTAAAAGGGGAAAAGGTTTTGTTTTTTAAAAGGGGAAAAGGTGTATGTTTATTAAAGGGAAGGTGTATGTTTATTAAAGGGAAGGTGTATATTTATTAAAGGGAAGGTGTGTGTTTATTAAAGGGAACGTGTATGTTATTAAAGGGAAGGTGTATGTTTATTAAAGCGATGGTGTCTGTTTATTAAAGGAAAGATAAATGTTTATTAAAGTGAGTGGTCTGTTTATTACGGGGAAGGTGTATGTTTATAAAAATGAGTGGTCTGTTTATTAAAGCGAAGGTATCTGTTTATTAAAGCGAATGTATCTGTTTATTAATGCGAAGGTGTCTGTTTATTAAAATGAGTGGTCTGTTTATTAAAGCGAAGGTATCTGTTTATTAAAGCGAATGTGTATGTTTATTAAAGCGAATGTGTCTGTTTATTAAAGCGAAAGTGCTGTTTATTAAGATGAAGGTGTCTGTTTATTAAAGCAAAGGTGTCTGTTTATTAAAGCAAAGGTGTTTTTCCTTTACCCGGAAACAGGCAGCGTAGTAATTTGTAACAGGAAATCTGCTCTGTCGAACGTGGGAAAATGAACATCAATTGTGGTCAACTCGACCCGTGTTGACGATATTGGCAATAGAAACAAGGGGAAACAAGGGGATTTACAACTAGGTCAAACTGGTTATAAATATAATATTGTTCACCGTTTCCTTGACTTCAGACAACCGACCCCGATGGACAAGCTCTGCTACCAGGTGACGGACACGGGTCGTGCGCCCATCGGCTCGCGGGTATTTGGCGACTGTGATCTGCTAATGAAGGAGCTCATGAAATGCCTCCTAGCTGATGAGGAGCGGCATGAATGGGAGGCTGAACTCCCAGGACGCTTGAAAGAATATGCTCAACAGAGGGAGGCGCCCACAACCGAATAATGGTGTGAATCATAGGAGCGTGTCGACTTCCTTAAGACGACAAATCGTGCCACTATTGCAAATGGTTGGCAGCACTTAAACACGTACGTTCAAATAAAAAAACACGATGCTGGGATAACCAGTAGTATAAATTTATTACATCTTACAAAGGTGTCCCAATCGTAAGGGTAAACTTGATACTGGAAATTTATTTACTTAAGAACACTAATAAAACAGTATAATTATAATGACACCAAACGTTATCTAAAGCTAGTCAAATCAAATATAATATAGACATTCTATAATATTGCCATATGTCATCTCACGCTATTGTGTACACCTTATCCAAATGATAACGTAACCGACTAGTTCTGTCATAAACAAACAAACTGGCTACTTCCGGTCATTAAACGGGCATGTATAAAATCTTCAATTACGTTTTAGCTGTTTAAGAATCAAGCAGTCGGCCTTGTTTTGGGTGCTTACTATCGAACGAATGTGGCTGTGAATGCATCAGTCGGCTACAGTTTTTGAAAGATAACTCACAGGGGGTGTTCCCGTGGAAAATTATAAACTCTGGCTGCTCGTGAGCACTCAAAATCATGAAATCGTGTTTACGACATAAACGAGTCCGTTGGAATGCAATAAATAGGCAGAGAATTGCGCTTCATTCAGGCAAACATAACCGTGATCTCGATGGATCACACTATCTAGATAGAAAGCTAGACGACGTTTACACGGGTAAACATGTTCAAGTTTCATCAGGGTTAGGGTGATATAGGTTGGTTATTAACTTCTCCAGACCTGTTATCTTGTATCGGAAATGTCTTGCTTTTGTTGAAGACCGCTGAGATGTTATGATAAAGAAACACGAGAGTTCCAATAAACGCCAATCCCAACCGTTATTACAACACTATCAACTCGTATTATATAACCTCAATATATTACAACATACTGACCTCTAAGTGTGCATTATAACACATTTCATAATAAATTGTTTACGGAAATAGGTTTGCATGATAGTGTTCAGCATTCGAAGGCGTGGCCTTAGGTCCAAAGCCATATGACTGCAGCGTTTTGAAACCAGGAGCCCGACTTGTCGGGCAGCAATTTGTACCGGACTATTCGAAGATATGCGATGCTTTTGTTGTAAACATTGACATTTTGATACAACAAATGTTTCTGCTTCCCCAAAAATGTCAGTGTGTTATAAATCAAAAATATATATATACAAGGTATACTGGTTAGCATGATCTTATAATAAAAGTTAACTGAAAATATCCATTTATAACGCATTCGTCGCACATATAAGCTCGGAAAGTTCCTCTCTAACATTCAGCAGTTGACGGCTGTCGACCGTGGTGACGCCCACTCATATACAAATCGAGCGTCCTTTGTGTTTGCCTTTTATTTGCTTGTTCACGCATCACTCGACAAGGCGACGCACGAAATAATATGTAATAATAATATACGGTTATTACGGTTAATGCTTCTTTTTCAATTTGCTTACTTGCTTAGAAAATCTGTCGATATTTCTTAATAATAGGTACCTTTGTTGACGATGCCAAGGGTTATTCCAATATGTTACGTGTATTCCAATGTCATTGTAAGCGTTGAGCGTACCAGTTAAAGAACATATGGATATACCTAGTCAGTGTTGCAATAGTCAATTTTTGCAACTTAACATTTACGCCGAACATTGCATTCCATCAGCTTTATGTTTATATAAGTGCCTATAGATATATGCGAGAGGTTTATATTTCGCTATATTCCACGGACTCTGGGAAAACCTGCTTGTCAAGTTAAACTTTTGCTTAGCTCTAGGCGGTGGTCGCAAACATTACTGAAGTCCCAAAATACGTTAAACATTGCGTGGGATAGTGTGACCGTTGTGCCGGGTACCAATGGTCAATTCATGACTTTTACTGCACCTCTACGAGATATCACTCAGACGTAGGTAATCTGCTGGTATGGACTGTTCAGTGACCAAATGTGTGGATAGAATTGAACGTACTGGGACATTTTCTGTTTGTCCGTTGAGTTTCGTGGGTTGCAAACGTGTAGCATAATTATGAAATGTTTTTTAATTTGTTGGTTATATTGATGTTTTACACTGATACATGTTATATAATGATTGATATGAAGGATACATTAATGCGAACAAAAGTTTTGAATTACACAATAACAACTGGCTCACTCTCAACATGGAACGTTTCGTTTCCATACTTGCATGGATTGAAGAAGCAGAAACATCACATTTCAGTGTTGATAAGTAATCGTATTGGTTGTTTATATCGAACAAATACTGACAAATCTAGTCCGTTGTTATTTTCACTTTGCTGGACAATCACAAATATGTGTGATTGTAACGTTTCTTTAAGGTACTGAAGTGCATTCTTTCGATCGATCGATTGGGTAGTAATGCAATATGCAACAGCTTTAATAATAATGTGCAACAATTATACTATAGAAGCTAGTCAAAAACTGAAGTAAATGTACACTTATTCTCGTTTGAAAGTGTGCATTACCGAAGTGTATTGCGAATAGCTATGCGAAAACTTACTGAAATAACTTATTGATACTGCGAATACAGTTAACGAATAGATCATTCAACTGATCGTGCGATTTGGCTTGAGGATACTGTACTATGTGAACGCTATATTTATGATTATTTACACTTTCTTTAAAATTGAGCAATCAGTTGTTCACCTCTCCTGAAAGCTACACACGTTTTCGTTTATCTGAAGATTTGTACATGCAGCTTTGCTGGAATTTATATACACAATGCTTTGTTTAGATCTAATCTTTACACTTTTACATACGGTTTCTGAAGTTTTGAATGCATTGTCATATTTACAGGCAATTGTATAATATCATTGCATCGCGTGTTGCGATAATACGATTTACGATAAGAATTATGGCGAAGCTGTCGTCTTGACAAGCGAGGTGCAATATATGAAATTGGTTATATTTCGTTGACGAATTTACCATTAACTCGATAAATACGATCTGCAATCCTGTCGTATTTGATTTATGAACAGTGATGAATACTAACTGATATTTGCGATACACGGATGCTGGTTTATAATGTTTATGCATTTATATTTTGTGGTGTCTTTATACTGGTGTTCTTTTTGTGGCAGCAGTGCCGTAATATGATCTCCGCGTATTTATTAATTTATTTATTTATTTATTGGAGTGCAACATGTGTTCTTTGAACCTGACTATACTTGAACTTCCGATTGGTGTTTTGTTCATGTATGCGTCTTCCTCTCTGCCCACTTCCAACGAAACATTGGTAATCGATATCATATTTGTAATTATTATGTCAAGTATCTTAATCTTTATTTCCAGATGATATGTTAGTGTTCTTGAATTAGGACTGTTGGCAATGTTTGTCAAATATTTGTTCAATGACTTCATGGGTTTAATAACACAGTTACACCGCTGACAATGGTACGGTTTTTAGAGAAATTTTCTGTTTTGTTGTGATTGTGTAATTAAAATGTTAACGTTGGAATCGATCTATTTCTGCACCATTGTGGACACCTGTGGTTTCTATGTTCAAAAGTGGTTTAATATTTTCTGCCATGATTGTTTACTGGTAATTAGAACAGTAAAAACAAACAATGTATGTCGTACAATGACTCATGTATGACTCGTAAACAACGACTATCGTTGAGCGAAAGAAGTTTCCTCTATTCATTGTAATAATTCGACACGTGTTGTTTATATGACTATTTCATGGACTTGATACAACTAGTTGCAGGGTTTGATAAAGATTACTTGTTATGTTATCCTATCAGGCCTACTGTGACAGAAGTGTTACAACAGGCAAGGTGAATGTAACTTGTTTTATTTACAACATCTGTTACATGCAGTGCCGTGATGCAATATGCTCGCATTACATAAAACCACCTGCTGTAGTAGTAGTTTTTACGGCTACCACAGCTATGACTGGTATGACTGATATTGCTACATGACTTGCTCATCTACGAATGTGAATGATGCTGTTTAGGAGATTAAATTAAAAATATTGAATTCCAATTATTGAGTTACCTGTACGGGAAGCCGGATCCGGTAGTGTTGAAAACGAGGTTGTGTTATCAGGTAGGGGAGACCCGGGCTAGTTGTAACAAAAACAACACATTTCAGGATTGTGGGTAGGTTTCTTAACCGATCGAAACTTGTCATGCCAAAGGTTCTCCACATATCTCCCGAAGATAATTGGTGTATAATTAAATGCCTGGCTTATTACATATTTGTGGCATAATAAGTTATATGAGGTGTCCTAAAGTGTTACAAGTTACCCCGGTATGGTAGTACCTCTTTTTTCTTTTAAAATGGCGTAACGTTATGGCGTGTCGACGGATTCACGTGATGTTAGACATGATATGCTCAAATCTATTGATGAACATGCTGTCGTCTTGCAGAATAATTTGCATTAGCAGTTTTGTCTGCAAGCCTTCTGTTACAACTTACCCGTGTTACAACTAGCCCCGGTCTCCCCGCTTGACACGTGTTAGTACTGAATTCGTAACAACTGATATCAGTATTCCAATACAAAAGGGCCATTTTCACCAAAGGTTACATTAATTTACTTGTAATTTACGATAATTATATCAAACCAGTAGTAAATGTGCGATGATGTCAATACTAGTGTCTGACGTCATCGTGCCCGTCATTGTGTAGCACGTATATCACTGCACACCATGTCGAGAACAAATGTATGGTTCAAAGGCTTTGGCATGACATGTTGCTCAATTAACAGATCCCTCATAAACTAATTAGGCTAATCTAAGCTAGAGTTTAGTAAGTTCACAACGGTTTAGTTGTGTGTATTTGCGATATATATATATATATATATATATATATATATATATATATATATATATATATATATATTATATATATATTATAATATATCAAGGCCAAGCACTGTAATTGAAGGACAAAACTCTAACATTCCACATATCGGAGTCTGCCCACCCGAAACTACATTACTGCCTACTTGATTTGACAGATATGCTACTATGTTTTATGTTGTGTACTATGCACTGCAATTAAAGAGATAATTTAATTACTCTACAATTGCAAATTGGATTAACTCCACATCATATTTTATCAGATCGGATATATTAAACTAGTGTGTAATTGTGTTCAATTAAATTAATTCTAACCGAATGCCTTTTTTCTGTCCCTCGCGTTAGGACTGGAAGTGTTACTCCATTACGATGGTACAGCAACAAATGCATCGCCATCATAATACTATTGCGTCGCACTGAGCAGGTGCATTGTTATATACCAACAATATAACGCGTCTGCCAATTCCAATTTACAACGACCCAAATAAAAATGTTCAATGCATTCTCACCGTGCCAACAACAATTTCACAGTCTTGAAAGTTCGCTGGTATTTACGTAACAATCATTTCACAATAATTATTACCTCAACGTTCATTCATGAGTATGGTACAATGATGCGTTATGTGTGTAACCGGATATACACAATTAAGACGGTGTTACATTTATTTGATAAACTCATGTCGTAATCTTCCAACCGTGTTCAACCAATGTCGGTTTACTATTGTTGCATTAGTTCAACTCTGTCCAACGCTTTAATGACCAATCTCTTCTGCGAGTAATTAATTTGTTCGCACACATGATCGACTCGGCGGCTTCTATGGCAGCTTGGGCCGTGCCGTGCCGTGCGGGCGGCGCGGTACAACAACAATAGACGGATAAAGACGACAGCGATGCAAAGTGGCTCATTGAGACCACATAATGACGAAAGTGGCCGACTCGTTCAACTCCAGGGCAACTAGTGTATGAGTGCCGACTGAGACAAGCTTTGTAGTGTTACTAAAGTCTGCTGGAAACGTGAGACTAACTATTGCTGCCACGCACATGGGCTGCGCTCACACAGCAGCAGTGGTCAGATTTGCCAAACCCAGGTGAGTGTGACACGTTAAGATTGATACAAGTTCCATATGGCATTTAAAGTAGAGAAGAAATGTAACCAAGATATCGCAGTATTTATTGTGCGTGCGTATGTATGTGAGTGTGTGTGCGCATTTGTAGTGTTATATCTTGATGTATTCTATAAATATAGTACTGATTACCTTTGACCAACAAATATACGTTTAGTTGTGAGCATTACGCATTACGTTGTAAGCTGGCTAAACGAACACATCTGCTAAAACACACCTACAACTGTATCACATTATGTAAAGAAAGCATAATTATTCAAATGCACGCACGGTAAACGCCGAGTCGACACGAAGCAAACAGAGGTGATTTTTTACGAACAGTACTTTGGTTTTCCAATAACGTATTGAACAAAGTAAGATATCTACTGCAGCTGACCGGTGATTGAGGCCTGGGTTGACCAGAGGACAAACACCATGACCACAGTCGACACACTACCGGATGCTGTGGGCTGGTGTCCAGAAGATGACGAGGATGACAGTGGTGAGATTCACATTAGTTGTTCTACGGCCATGGCTAGACCTGCCGCTGGTGGCTCTGCGTCTGCTGCAGTCGATGTCGTAGAAGTTAATTAAAATGTCGCCATGTTTGGCACTTCGACCTAGAAGCGCAATAGAGTAGATTATGACGCATTACTGGAACTGTTAATCCTACTCAATCTGGTGTTTACAACAACAACTGCCACGGACGTCGTCATACTTCGTACTAATTAGCATGTTGGTTAACTGCTCTACTCTGGCGCTGCTGTTAAAATTAAATGCTAATGCAATGATGAAAACTGATTACATTCATTCTTTGCTCCAGATAAGGTAGTATAAGTTACCTTATTATTATTATAACCCATGTTAATGCAAGTGACGTGCTTGTGCTTTGCATCAACTTATGTAATATCAAATTTCATTGACATTTTGAAGAATAATTTATGTTGATGCACTGTGTGTTCTTCCTACCTGTTGCCAAGCTTCAGTTCTCTTGTCATATGGCCGCTATTTGTTGTTAAGTCCTCCGTTTCTTGTCATGTCCCCTCTCTGTCAAGTGCCTTATCTCAAAATCAACTTACGCAGAAAGTTACCGTGCATTAATTTATTTCACGCGTATGTTTTTATTTACCAATCACGTTAATTGCTATTTAAAAATCACGACGTTACACCATTTGTGTCACGTTATATTATGTTCCGTCACAGTCAATCGTGTTAATTTATAACTAACATTATTGTCACAACTGTTATTAGTAATGAGTTGCACTGTCTTAAGCACCAGCTTCGTTGGTGTTTTTTGTAGTTGTTGTTGTTGCGTTGCTGTTGTTGGTGCTGTTGTCGTCGTCAAATGTTTAACACACTTGTTTAACACACTGACTGTTGGCCCGCAGAGCGCCAGAAGACCCCAGAGCAGCCGGAACAGGAGCCTGAGCCTGAGCCCGACCCGGAGGTCGTTGCCTGCATCTCTCGGTACAGCGCCTTGTGCAGGCAGCTCGGCGTGAGACCGTCGAAACGATTCATTAAACAGATAGGTCGAGGCATCGTGTGTCTCTGCTCGGAGCAATTCGACCGGAAAGAAATGCGCGCGATCTGTACGACTCTTATGGTTGGTTACTGTGACTGTGTACAGTAGGGTGGTAGGGTATACCAGTAACATAGCGGTAGAATTTAACTGACAGTGTATTTCATATATTCTTTTAGACATTTATCCAGCTCACGTTGTACCGACATGTCAGACCATATCGGTGAATAATGAGCAGTACAGCATATTTAATCGGTGATCTCAATATAAGTTTTGTTTCTCATTGGCTATTTTCATATAACATTAAAAGCGAACGCTGTCTGTCTGTATGTCTGTCTGTCTGTCTGTTCTGTCTGTCTGTCTGTCTGTCTGTATGTCTGTCTGTCTGTCTGTCTGTCTGTCTGTCTGTCTGTTCTGTTCTGTCTGTCTGTCTGTCTGTCTGTCTGTCTGTCTGTATGTATGTATGTATGTATGTATGTCTGTATGTATGTCTGTCTGTCTGTCTGTCTGTCTGTCTCTCTTCCTCCATCCATCCTTTCTCACCCTCCCTCTCTCCCTTGTCATATACCTATATGTCTGTACCTCTTTCTCTCTCTCTCTCTCTCTCTCTCTCTCTCTCTCTCTCTCTCTCTCTCTCTCTCTCTCTCTCTCTCTCTCTCTCTCTCTCTCTCTCTCCTCGCTCCTCTCTCTCTCTCTCTCTCTCTCTCTCTCTCTCTTCTCTCTCTCTCCTCTCTCTCTCTCTCTCTCTCTCTCTTTCTCTCACTACCCCCCTCTCTAGCACTGACGTGAACCTCATTGTCTCAGTCCCATGGCTGCAGCTGCATATACTCATTCGACCTCAGCGGAAACACCCTTGGACTTCACGAGATTGGTTACCTCACGCAACTTCTGGAGCAGAACAGCGGCATCCGACGACTGGTGGGTGACAACAGCCTGTCACTGCTGTCAGACGACACTAGTATTTGACATCAACAATTGTTCCATGGGACTAGAATTTAAAAATTACAACGAAACAATAGTGTCTAGTGCATGTACAGAAACCCAACTGGCATCTCGCAGTCTTAGACATTGCATTTGTCGTTATAATAGATGTTGTTTTCACAAACTGTAGAGTCACAAACATTTAATCATGATCCACTTATCACACACACTTACCGTGTTCTTTACAACTGCTCTGGCGTGGTGTCATTAGGTCGCTGTTTCAGACGCTGTCGAACAACTGCGTAAGTCGAGATTGCATCAAAGCCATCACTCAGATGATTGTCCACACCAACACAGTTGACACGCTCAACCTCTCTTGTACGTACACCTTGATTGTACGTACACCTTCATGTTAGTCATAAATATCTGAACAACGTGGAAGTTGACACCTTGATATCTTAGTGCGTCGGTGGTTATTAAATCTCTTGAACGTCCTCTGTTTTGGACGACCGGTTTCTTTATTCCTCTTGATAATTGACATGTCATTACCGAACACCTGTGTGTTGAGACTGCTGGGTTGGGATAGCGGTGTGGTGGTCCCAGATTCGACCAGTCCAGGATTCGTACGAATCTGGGACCGCGACGGTAGCGGTCCCAGATTCGTACCGAGTCAGGATTCGCCTTTGTTACTAACGTAGTTTCCGTTAGTAATACATCAAGTATTGAAATAATAATTATTGTTATCACGCACATCTTAATTAAAAATGGATTAACTTATGTGATCATTTTCACTCATTCGAACGTGTTGTGTTATTTAGTCGAATCTCGGCCCGGGCATGACGTATGCCGTTGCCACTACGTCAGAGCGCGTCAGAACAGATAAAAGCGATCATTGCGCATGCGCGCGCATGCGCGATATGCGTTTAGACGAATCCTGGACTGGTCGAATCTGAGACCACCACAGCGGCACGATCCTACATGCGAGGATTTCGGTTTCTCTTTTGTATAGGTGCTCAAAGTCTTCTCTCTCCGCGTGCGTGCGGAGAGAGGAACAGATTATATGTGTTCTGTAATATAGTACTGAACTTAGTTTATGAAATTTTGTTTTCGTAGACGATATGAATTTTAGGTTTCTTTTAATACTTACTATACCTGCCACGCTCACACACAACTTATATAACTAAATCATATAAATATTACTTTACCCATACTTCCCGATTCCCAATTTCATAAACATATTTTGCTTCTTGCAGGCAACAATATTACGGACTATGAGAGTAAATATATCGCCAACTTGATGAAGGTGAGAAAACACGCATGCGTGATGTAAAAAACATCAGCAACATTTTCACTAACGTCTTGTCAATCAAGAAGATAAATCACTAAGCGCAGTGTTAAGCCCAATAAAGGCAACGCAATTAGCTGCAATGTAATATGTTGATAGCATTGTGCTTACTGTGTTCCTGCCTTATTTCCTCCTTTAAATCACATTGGGGGACGAAATTGAGTATATAAATATTATATATATATATATATATATATATATATATATATATATATATATATATATATATATATAGGTGTGTGTATGTGTATTTATGTTTGTATGTGTCTATGGTGTCTATGAGTATAACGTTCTATTTGTGTACACGCCCAGGAAGCGACTGAGCTACGGGAGTTGTCGTTAAGTCACAACGAGCTGCGAGACGAGGGTGGAGCCAACATCGGGAAAGCCATGGGTGGGTGACAGGTTTATCATATTGTGTTCTCTACACGAAATTGTTTTTTGCTAGGCGAGAAATGTCGGCGAAATCTACGAAATATTCATGCTGTTTTATACTAACGTATCTAAGCAAATACTTTTCAAACTATAATGTATAATTCTTATTTTTAATTATTCCAAAGGTAATAAAACTTGACAATAAATTCCTCTATTGCATTGTGCCTTCGTTATTTCTGTTATTACTTTGGTTTTACAGCGAACAATTCGTCGATAGAAGAACTAGATCTCAGTTGGAATCACTTACGATGCAAAGGCGCTGAGAAGATATGCATGGGGCTATCGGTAAGAAAACAAACTTCCTTTAGCCATTTTCTCACGCTCTGTGTGGCTTGCATCCGGCTGATATAAAATTATATCATTTGACTTTACCATTGTATTTAAAATATAAACATGGATTCTAGTCGAAATGAACATTATTTATATTACTACGCTAACTTGGGAGCACTGTAAATGTATCCCCACCTAGGTCTCCAGTTGTACTGGCCGCTTCTTTCTGTGTGCAATCGCTTCCACTATTCGAATTTGACTTTTTGGCGAGGTATTTAAAATACACGCAAAGTTAACTATTTAATTTTCAGTGGAGCCATTGAGTGATCATTCATCCCATAGGTGGCGCAGCGACGTAGTTACGTTCGGTTTATAGAAAAATATTTTAACTGCGGCATGCAATGATGTTACTGGCAACTATATACATTAACTGGTTAAAGTGAATGGGATTAAAACCAGCATACTCAAAGACAACAACGAATGCTCTTTTTAATGCTCCGTGATGTAGTATAAACGAGATCAAATACAAATATAATGATCTAATTATCGATTTTACAATGATCATGATGGTCAATGTATTTAGGCGTCGCGAAACAGCGCGAATAGTCGCGGTTTAGGTTCGCAAAAATGCTTCAACTGCACATCCCATTGAAACTCACCATGAATTCCAACTGCGTCCACCTTGAGAACCCAAATGCACCCTTTGCCGAAATGTTGAGGGGATGAAATTATATTATTACCTACTATCTAACATTGAATTGCGGAACGTAAATTGCGCGTTTAAAGCACGTGTTGTGTTTACAGAATAATATGACAATGACTACGTTAAACCTGGCGTGGAACGGCTTTGGTTACGAGGGGTGTGTCGCCTTGGCGCGTGCACTGCACGTCAACCGGACGCTGGTCGAGCTGGACCTGACCAGTAATCGCATCCACACACCCGCGCTGCTTGAGTTGACTAAAGGCCTCGTCTTGAATAACACGCTCGAGATTTTGAAGGTGAAGTCGACGATTTTACATTTTAACGATATTTTATTCTGGTATTTGTTTAGATACATATGTATCAGATAATATAATTTTCTACCTGATCATTGTATATATAATAATCCGTAACTGGCGATATCCCGATGATGTTTTCTCTTACGAATGACGTCACCCCCCACGCTGCATCACGTGATCACCGCTTACTCTGCATACGTCATAATGTTGCGTTGTAACTTCACACACAGCAATTCCCCAAAGACATTCTCACCATTGGTAATCCACAAGTAACAAAGTTTGAATGCAATAGTGTATTCTAATATATTGTTAATTTGCACGCATTACCTGAGACATTTGTTTCTGGTCGTTCCCAGCTCGGATCCAATCCTATCCCCTCCGTCGCAACGACGCCCTTCCTGTCCCGGCTGAAGGCTGCACCCCACATGGCGTTGACCATACTTGACCTTTCGGTACGTGTGACGTTTTAGTTACCTACATACTTTAGCATGTGTTACGTGACAATTGCGTACTTTACCTGGACATCTCGGTACGTGTTACGTTTCTGTTACGTACTTTGACATCTAAGAACGTGTTACGTTTCTGTGACGTACTTTAACTTGACATATCAGTACATGTTATGCTTCAGTTACGCACGTCTACTAAACCATTTCTGGTGTGGGTGTTAATGGCGTTGTGCATTGACGAACAAGCATGGGGTATTGTGTCCTGTCCACTATAAACGAACTAACTCGAAAAATTCATTTTATATTTTAAGTTATATAACAATTATTACAATTTGCTTCTTCGGCGTGTAGTCCAAAGACCGAGAAATTGAATGAACAAAACAAGAGGCCGGTGAACCTTTAGAATTGAGAGGAGGGTAGTGCAATTAAGTTAGCGAATTAATATACAGATTATTATATTTAAAAACACAATATTGACCATAATCGCAGACGCTATACAGCCTGAGTAATCACGTGACTGCAGATACACGCATAGTTTTTTTTGTTCACCTGCCACGTGAGTTTAAACCTGCTTTGTTGAAATGCTGTTCACTTTTGCTGAGCGTTGCTAATGTAGTGCGGAGAAAATAGTCCGGATGTGCTACATAATTCACATACACGGTAAGACCGCATTACACCCCAACAGTAGTCCACACCCCTACCACAACTTAACCCTAGGGCCTGCAAGTGGGTCACGATACATGGCGTGACTCCGCGCGACTGGAGCTTATTGGGGACTAAGCGAGACTAATTGGGGACTGGACACAAGAATAATATTCTAACGATGGATGACAATTGTAGCTTCCGACTGATGAATACTAGGAAAATCAGGTCATAATATATTGTGTTATACGTTTCTTATCTTAAATGTCCGATTTAATATTGAGTTTATCACACTACCATAGACACATAGCGATTTACGTAGTGGAGATAATAGCCACGATGTCGATGTTTGGCCGTATGTGTCTTTTACGGGATTTGCATTTTACATTGCTATACGTTGTGGTTTCGATAAGCACTTATATCTGACAAGTTGTCTAAATGCACATAATCATAACACATGTATACGTTTGGCCCAAACAGGTTGTACTGCGCGAAACATGGCACTTTTCATTATTAGTCAAGATCGCCAAACACAAGGACTTGCCGCTATTGCTATGGCAACCACCATAATAATCGATTACAATTCATGATTTCCGTGGTCATTGTCACCGGCAAAGTGTTCCATTGTTCTGCTTGTAATAATCCTTCGGACAATATAACTGAAATACGCTATTTGGTAACAGTTCGATTATTACGACCAAACAAAACAAAGTCCTATATGTTAACATGGAGTATATGGACCTCCTGCCCCCAACTGCCCCCAGCCTCGTTTTCGCGCGCGAGACTTGCACGCCCTATAGCGAGTGTCCGCATTAGGCAGCCGTGAAGCCAACACCTCGTCGAGGCGACGCTCGACGCTGCCGTCGGCCGTCGGCACCGCCTGCGACATCTCAGGACGTTGTGCCTGCACAAGTGAGTACCGCGCACAATACTAACCTAAACGCTTTGTTACTAGAAGATCATCGTGGACACCGACTTCGAGCCGATGGTGGCGGACATTCGGGAGTTCCGGCCCAACTTCTGCGTCATCTACGACCACTCGCTGCCCATCAACAAGGACAAGTTCAAGAAGGACTTCGACCCGAAGGTCGTCCTCAACGTGGACCCCGTCCGTCTTCTGTACTACACGAAGAAGAACCTTCGCATCATCGACTTCTTCAACAAGATCGACAAGGATCGCAACTACACGTTGTCGAGGGACGAGATCCGAAAGGCCATGGAGGTGAGCGTGGTGGAAGACGTTGTAACGTAAGCAAATGGAGGTCCGAAAAGTCACGAGGGGAGCGTGGTGGAAGTCATTGTAACGTAAAATAGAGATTTGAAAAGTCACGAGGGGAGCGTGGTGGAAGTCATTGTAACGTAAAATAGAGATTTGAAAAGTCACGAGGGGAGCGTGGTGGAAGTCATTGTAACGTAAAATAGAGATTTGAAAAGTCACGAGGGGAGCGTGGTGGAAGTCATTGTAACGTAAAATAGAGATTTGAAAAGTCACGAGGGGAGCGTGGTGGAAGTCATTGTAACGTAAAATAGAGATTTGAAAAGTCACGAGGGGAGCGTGGTGGAAGTCATTGTAACGTAAAATAGAGATTTGAAAAGTCACGAGGGGAGCGTGGTGGAAGTCATTGTAACGTAAAATAGAGATTTGAAAAGTCATAGAGGTGAGCGTGATGGAAATATTTGTAATGTAAAACGTTTTGTTTTCTCATATCATTAGTTGTTAAAATGAGCGTACGTAATGCGTTCTTCGTGTGCTTTCAGGGAGACCACATCACTTTAAGTTCGAGTGCACTGGACACTATTATGGACTACATTGACGTGAACAAGGACGGCGAAATTGACTTGAAGTAAATATTACATGTTGTAAACATTAATTAGTTTTATAATGTTGTTTCTGAATATTGTCACCATCATCATCATCATCATCATCAGCAGCAGCAGCAGCAGCAGCAGCAGCAGCAGCAGCAGCAGCAGCAGCAGCAGCAGCAGCGGTATTGCGATCAACGAATTACTTTGTATATTTTGACGTATCTTTTATAACAGCACTATATTACGCAAATGCAAATGCAAAAAAGGATAACGTATATCTTAAGTCCCGTAAGCGTTTTAGAGCAATATAACATTATATCACAACTAATCAGAAACTTAAATACATCGACTGACTATCCGCAATTGTATAACAATCGTCAATTTTTTATGCATCTCGCAGAAAACTGAACCGACATGCACGCCACCTAGCGAATACACTTTATTTAACGTGTTCTTTCCTGTCCGCTAGGGAGTTTTCAGAAGCCGAGCGTAGATTCAAGAGGATGACGCACCAAACGTTGAAAAAGAAGGAGGAGCAGGCGAAAAAAGACGAAGCAGCAGGAAAGCTGTTGTCCCCGTTGAGTTTTTCCACCACTTACAAACCCGACGTGGCTAAGGTGATGTTGGAGTCAACCTTGCCGGCCAATGGCAGTGCGCCAACCTCTCCGCCCGCCAAGCCACCGGGTGCCAAGCCGGTCGTGAAGCCTGTCCGAATACTGTTGCCAAAATCAAGATCGCCATCAACGCCGTGACAACATCGAATGTCACAACAGTTGATGAAAACGAAAATGAAACCACCCAATGTGACTTACACTGTTAGGTGACTTATACTGTTAGGTGACTTACACTGTTAGGTGACTTATACTGTTGGGTGACTTACACTGTTGCAAATGCTAAATTAAGATAGCGAGGGTGACCAAGACTGTGACGGGGGAGTGTCTCAGGCGAAAGTTGGAGGCTTTGGGAGAGGATGGGGAACGGATGCGACAGGAAGAGGGGAGTGGAGACGTTGGATGGAAACAATAGTGCTAAATGACCACGAGCAGTTATAGGCCGATACTGGACGCCAAACAAACCGAAATCTGCATTTATGTAGACTCACCTCAATGCTGCCTACATGTGTTATTTCATTGCGCTAATTCAGTCATTCGACATCATTCCACGCGTATTTATAGTTTATAAATAGACTGTATTAGCGCACATTTGAGGCAAAAAACGACAGTGCGGACGGCATTAACAAACTGTTTTGATCGGCACCACTCAACAACGTTTGACCGCTGAGCTTGCGGCTGGCGCAAATCGAAGTAATTTAAGTTTAAACATTATTAGTTTTATAATGTTGTTTCTGAATATTGTCACCATCATCATCATCAGCAGCAGCAGCAGCAGCAGCAGCAGCAGCAGCGGTATTGCGATCAACGAATTACTTTTGTATATTTTTTTATAACAGCACTATATTACGCAAATGCAAATGCAAAAAAGGATAACGTATATCTTAAGTCCCGTAAGCGTTTTAGAGCAATATAACATTATATCACAACTAATCAGAAACTTAAATACATCGACTGACTATCCGCAATTGTATAACAATCGTCAATTTTTTATGCATCTCGCAGAAAACTGAACCGACATGCACGCCACCTAGCGAATACACTTTATTTAACGTGTTCTTTCCTGTCCGCTAGGGAGTTTTCAGAAGCCGAGCGTAGATTCAAGAGGATGACGCACCAAACGTTGAAAAAGAAGGAGGAGCAGGCGAAAAAAGACGAAGCAGCAGGAAAGCTGTTGTCCCCGTTGAGTTTTTCCACCACTTACAAACCCGACGTGGCTAAGGTGATGTTGGAGTCAACCTTGCCGGCCAATGGCAGTGCGCCAACCTCTCCGCCCGCCAAGCCACCGGGTGCCAAGCCGGTCGTGAAGCCTGTCCGAATACTGTTGCCAAAATCAAGATCGCCATCAACGCCGTGACAACATCGAATGTCACAACAGTTGATGAAAACGAAAATGAAACCACCCAATGTGACTTACACTGTTAGGTGACTTATACTGTTAGGTGACTTACACTGTTAGGTGACTTATACTGTTGGGTGACTTACACTGTTGCAAATGCTAAATTAAGATAGCGAGGGTGACCAAGACTGTGACGGGGGAGTGTCTCAGGCGAAAGTTGGAGGCTTTGGGAGAGGATGGGGAACGGATGCGACAGGAAGAGGGGAGTGGAGACGTTGGATGGAAACAATAGTGCTAAATGACCACGAGCAGTTATAGGCCGATACTGGACGCCAAACAAACCGAAATCTGCATTTATGTAGACTCACCTCAATGCTGCCTACATGTGTTATTTCATTGCGCTAATTCAGTCATTCGACATCATTCCACGCGTATTTATAGTTTATAAATAGACTGTATTAGCGCACATTTGAGGCAAAAAACGACAGTGCGGACGGCATTAACAAACTGTTTTGATCGGCACCACTCAACAACGTTTGACCGCTGAGCTTGCGGCTGGCGCAAATCGAAGTGCTTCTTTAAGCTCAATAGCACGTGTGTATGACATGGAATATCCTACAAACAAATATGCCTGGTATTATGTTGATTGATTTAATTGAATGAGGCAAAGATGCAGTTTTAACGGCAAACTGGAGGTGGCTCCGGATTCTACACCAGTGCCCTTATATCGAAGCATTTATTGTGAAAGGTGAACTACATCGAGATAGAAGATCGACCGAATTAACTGCTCCGGGCGGCGTCTGAGTAGGAAATGTCATCTGTAGTCTCGACTATCGCCCGGCTGCGTGAATTCGCCGAGAACGAGAGTTTCGTGTTTTATGGTAAAACGTCTGTTACCGTCAGATGGTAGCATTACTCTTAACAAAACGTTGTTTAGAATGATGCTAATTGTGCATTTATATCATGAAAGGCCCTCCAAGAACTACAATGTACGAACGACAATAGTGGCGCCCCGTTGCGGATTACCTCTAACCAACACTACTTCCGTTATTGACGGTGGTGTCGCTGTGTGAGTGGCGGGAACCTTTGGCAACTCCGTACGAAACTGCTGTGCAGACGTTTTGCGGATAACACACTAAAATACATGTTCGTGTGTATTTAAATCGAACATCATATTCCATTGCCACTTGCAATTATCTGTGTGTACGTGTACGTGATTAGAACAAAATATTATATACTTTTTAACACATAATCGAACATGCCATGATAATTGTTCTGCAAAATAAAAAAACATAAGATGCGAATTCTCACATGATCTATGCAAATATTCTACATCTTTGAGACAAAGTACGAACCTACTTCAGGCTGTTTGTAATTGATTTATTAACATATTACATAGGGACTGTGGAATGATTTCATAGCGTATTGGGCCAATTTTAAATTTGTTTGTAAGTTCGATTACTATCTGTGCACATGTAGCGACGTACGCCTTGCAAATGCATGCAATCTAACCCGTTTCGCGGTTTTGACGAAATATGCAACTCTAAGTTTACATTGTGACACTAGTTTTGCAGCAGGTCTCTGGTAAATGTCGTGAATAAAGGACACATCATAGAGGATTTAAGGTAAATCATTATCT
>JAODUO010000017.1:400000-402500 GCA_025642075.2 Ridgeia piscesae | reverse complement strand
GCTGATCTCAAAACCCGATAATCGCTGTATACATTTATATAAGAAGTATTCCCTGGCCTAATATAATGTAATATAGATGTTTGATGTAGGTCTTTTTATCAGTTGTAACTAAATATAACTGATATGCAAAAGTTTAAATATAGACTAGTATGTTTACCTAACCGGTAAGAATAAATTTTGAGACATATTAGTAATGTTGGCTGTACTAATGCTATCCTTCTTAATCCCCGGCTGTAAATAATGATACGCTACAACACATTATAGATTACGACAAGCTATTGAACACGCATGTGAGGATATGGGAAAAATTATAATTCAATTACTATTACCCGTTGTCAGGTTGGCTAATTTAAATTAGTCTTCTATTAGTCTATTAATGAAAATAAATAAGGTCAATTTTAAATATCCTTCTCGTGTGAGAATATTTACTCAATGTTGGAGACTGTTTGCTCAGAGTTGGTGTAAGACATAATGTGGTGCTTAGAACTAAGAATTACGGTTTACAATAAGGCAGCTAAACGATCACGGTCGCATTATTTTGTTTAAATCGCCAACCTCCGAGTTTTGTTCAAAAAGAAGTCTTGCTCTTGTTCCAAAAGGAAATATCCTTCGCAAAGTATTCTCTTTTAGATTCCGACGGGTGTGTCTATTGCCGCCAGTATCCGCGTCGGACAGTTCCTCGGTGCGGGTGACAGCGACTCCGCTAGGGTCGCATGTGTCGTCAGCTACTACGCCGTCGGTAGGTGGCGTATTGTCAATCTTCCGGTAGGCGGTGCCCACGTCATTAGAGCATGATTGACCTTCCATTAGTCTCAATACACGAATGATAGTATGCTTTGTATATTTCTAAACTATTTTCATTCGCCCTAAACTAAACAAAGAATAAATTGTATAAAATGAGTTGTATGTTGCATACGTAAGGGGGTGATACACGTACGATAGACTCGTACGAGTCACTCGTACGAGTGCATGACACACGTAGTCGTGGCGAGACAATCGAGTCGGGAGAGTTGCGTGAGTTACGTCATAAGGTGAAGACCATTACAGACGCACACGTGCTTGTTTACGGCAATGGCTGACAGTTGCAGCAGCAGCAGTATAGAAGAACATGCAATTGTGTTCGGTGCATTGGCTGTGCTGCAGCAAATTGATGACGAAGAAAAGAAAAAAACTGAAGAAACGGAAAAGATGGTGGGTTTGCCTAAGCATTCCACCTGCTGAGCGCCTTGCTGTAACTGTTCGATTTCTAACGATGAGTATATTACATAATTTATTGTGTGAACGTTATGTTGACGTTTCAATGATTTGATTGCTTTATTATAATGTTTGTCTTGGCTTCAGCTATAATCGTTTATTTTATACGCATTAGCTGGACCTGTACAAACTACAGAGAGCAGCAACCATCTGCAGATTGCGCAGGCAAGGCGTATCAATTTTATTGACAAATAGCCTGGACCTGATGGCCACGCGAATACTGGTGTATGGTTGCTTAATTTTAGACATGGCTTAGTCACAGGTTTGTTGTCATAGATTGCCTACCTACCAAGGTACAGAACCTATACAGAAATGAAATGCGGTGAGAACGAAATGCGGTTAGAACACATGAAAACATTTTGTTTTAACAGAAATCGTCTTCGGGCCATTGTAGGTGCAATGCGGCGTTATACCATATTAGAGTTGGCAAGTTTCATCTATTGACACAGCTTTACTATAGGACTTACTCAGTCATCGTAACATTATATTTATGTGTGTGTGTGTGTGTGTGTGTGTGTGTGTGTGTGTGTGTGTGTGTGTGTGTGTGTGTGTGTGTGTGTGTGTGTGTGTGTGTGTGTGTGTGTGTGTGTGTGTGTGTGTGTGTGTGTGTGTGTGTGTGTGTGTGTGTGTGTGTGTGTGTGTGTGTGTGTGTGTGTGTGTGTGTGTGTGTGTGTGTGTGTATGTATATATATATATATATATATATATATATATATATATATATATAGTGTGTGTGTGTATGTGCGTGCGTGTGCGTGTGCGTGTGCGTGTGCGTGTGCATGCGCGAGTTTGCGTCTATGTGTGAACAAATAATAGTCCTACCATTCTAACCATACCAATCATGATTGGTACATTATGTCACATTCCTATAATGCATGTGCATGGTTCTAGTAATGACAGTGTACTGTATGCATCGCTATGCCGGCATCATAGCTTTTGTGACATCTTACACATTCCTCGTTTGCATAAAACATGTCCACTGTGTAAGTAGGTTGCAGAATATATACACATGTGTTAACATAAATGGGATAGGCGAACACCGCGAACTTCATTCAAGAAGTAAGTTGAAAATGTAACTGATGTTAGCGTTAAATCCTTCGTAGGACAATGCAACACAGAACCAAAGAAGGGTGTTAGTAAATTAGTGTATTAATTGTTATCCTGAAACGAACACCCTATTGCTACCGCATCGGAGCGACTCGACGAAAGAAGAATGTCCAATCACAGACCACCCGTCGTAGATACG
>JAODUO010000017.1:387500-397500 GCA_025642075.2 Ridgeia piscesae | reverse complement strand
CCGGCACGGCTAAGTCCCTTAGAAAGCTACGACCAAACAAACCGGCACGGCTAAGTCACTTAGAAAGCTGCGACCAAACAAACCGTCACGGCTAAGTCACTTAGAAAGCTACGACCAAACAAACCGGCACGGCTAAGTCACTTAGAAAGCTACGACCAAACAAACCGTCAAGCGCAAGTCACTCACAACGTCACTTTCCCAAACAAACTGTGCTGGGTGACGTCATACCAGCGTTACCACCAAGATAAATATAATTGGTTATTTGACTGTAATGTGCTATTAGCCTAATTAATTATTGCCTGTCGTTTCAAATGTGTATTAGAAAGCAGCTCACTTAAACGTCGGTTACTGACACGTCTTTCTAGTGGTGTTTTAAAGCAGTAACGTCAGCAAAGTGGCACGATGCTGTCGGAAACTACTTCCTAAAAATACTTCAAACAAATACAACTCATCAACATCAGCAAGAATTATTCCACCATCGACAGTGTCAGCAAGAATGCGTCATGAAGATGTCGTCACCGCAAATCTTCCGGCAACGTTTTGTCAACGAGATTTCAACGCGAGCTTAACGTGATGATTTTGTTCACGTGACCTACTGCCGGCTATCCTGGTACGTCCTGGTGTGTGTTGTAGGTCTGTGGCTCGGCTACGCCTGCGGGATTCTGCTGGAGTGCATTGGCTTCTGTGTCCTCGTCGCCACAACAAACTGGCCGTTGGAGGCGGAGCAGGTGACTGGTATTATACTGGCTTATAATTTAATAAAATAATTTTAATGTAATAACTTTATAGGTGTGTTATTGTGTCAACAAACGCCAGGCCAATATTTCTCAGCGATGCCGCTACCATATACATTTGCGGAAACGGCCAAAATGGCCTCGGATTTTTTAATACGCACCAAAGTATGATTTCATGCAAAATGAACGGATATTAAATCGTTTACTGTCCGCGTCCTTTAAATATCACGCAGCAAAGAGCGATTTGTACTATTACAACCGTTGGTCCCATGGTCTCGCCAGCAGTATGAAGGACTGGATATTGTACTTTATGTGAACTTACCTTTACTTCACTTCACTTCACTTCACCTCATTTAACTTCATTTAACTTTATTTCACTTCATTTCACTTCATTTCACTTCATTTCACTTCATTTCACTTCATTTCACTTCATTTCACTTCATTTCACTTCATTTCACTTCATTTCATTTCACTTCACTTTACATCTATTACGGACTTTCCTGCGAACTTACGAAACTATCTCTTATCTTATCTCTTATACATGTTTCTTTCGCCGACAGGCTCGCGCGAGAACCAAAGTGGACGACGACAGCTGCGAGGGCGTGAGTGGAGCTTGTAGGCCTTCACTGACGCCGTCACTGGAGGACGACCAAGAGGAGAGGCTCGAAGGGAGACGGCAGGAAAGACAGCATCTCCTCGATCCACGATCCGCTGTTTTCGCACCCAATTACCAGGGAAGCGAGACATCAGGTAGGCTCCGTGGAAGTGTTGATCAATATTGTTTGGTTGTTTTATTTTCCTTTTATCTACGAAGTGAAGCTGCCCTAGCAGCAGCTGTCTCGCTGACACTGGCACGTGCTCTCCCCCGCCCTCTCTCTCTCTCTCTCTCTCTCTCTCTCTCTCCTCCATTTCTTTATCTCTCTGTCTCTATCTCTCTCTCTCTCCCACCATATATCTCTCATTCTCTCTGCCTCTGCCTCTGCCTCTGCCTCTGCCTCTGCCTCTGCCTCTGCCTCTGCCTCTGCCTCTGCCTCTGCCTCTGCCTCTGCCTCTGCCTCTGCCTCTGCCTCTGCCTCTGCCTCTGCCTCTGCCTCTGCCTCTCTCTCCTCCTCTCTCTCTCTCTCTCTCTCTCTCTCTCTCTGCCTCTGCCTCCCTCCCTCCTCCCTCCCTCCCTCCCTCCCTCCCTCCTTCCTTCCCTCCCTCCTCTCTCTCCCTCCTCTCTCTCGCTCTCTCTCTGCCTCTGCCTCTGCCTCTCTCTCTCCCTCCCTCCCTCCCTCCCTCCCTCCTTCCCCCTCTGCCTACTAACTCCACTTATCTCTATTGTTCGCTATAATTTGTCCACTTATTTCAAGTGTCCCAAATATTACGGTCCTCCATCTCAGATTGAGTTGTTGTCATCTCAGAGCTCATTCTCCTTCCTGACATCTCCTTTCTCTGTAATGTCCACACGTTGACATTGGATCACTGACATGACAGCAGATCCTGTCAGCTGCTGTGATTTACTCGCCTCTCTTTGTGTTCATCTGATACATTGGATCATTAACCTCTGATATATAATTTGGCGATATATCTAAAACCCTGTTTTATGTGTGTGTGTGTGTGTGTGTGTGTGTGTGTGTGTGTGTGTGTGCGTGCGTGCGTGCGTGCGTGCGTGCGTGCGTGCGTGCGTGCGTGCGTGCGTGTGTGTGTGTATGTGTGTTTGATATCTACCATGCGTTGATGTTTTCTATTGCAATGTGAATATGTTTAAAACGGAATTGACATATATCTGATATAGGCGGGGTTTATGTAAATGAAAATTCTTGGACCATAAACGCCCCAAAGACTTCCTTTTCCACTTACCGTCTGGAACATGTCGATTTGGGTAGCAGTCTAGTTAAATTTGGCAGCAATCGATGATCTATTGTCCCAGCCCTGCTGCGCACCCGAGGAATCATCGGCGATCTGCCCAACGCCCGTCGGGCGTCGATGGGCGAGCACCTGTCGGGCAGAAGGTACTCCAGTTCCACGCTCATTACCATGATTCACGGCCGTCGCTTCTCCAGGTCGGTGTCCGTGTGTTTATTTGATGTTTTATTTTACTTTTACGAAAAAATATCGTTGTATTTATTCATTGTATATGCATTGTGTAATATGTACTTGCAAAAAACAATCATATACGCAACCGACATATTTATATTCAGTGCTTATCCCTGTACGAAAACCTATCCAGCTTCGATGATCTAGTTCTGGTTTTTGTTCCTGAAATAGTATACGATGCTGCGGTGATCCTTTGGCCCTTTATACTTTTTATACATTATTTCTGCATTGCCACTGCCTTAGGTTATGATGGTGCTTTTGACAATTATCATAACTTTCATATTCTATCGTTACTAGTGTCCTTACCTGTGACATTGGATTTGATATTCCTATAACATCGACGTCAATATCAGCTCTATTTTTCAGTGTGTCTCAGCTACAGTGGCGCCGCCTGTCCGTGCCAGCAAAAGGTAGACGAATGTCGACGAAATATACAACGCATCTGCAGGTTTGTTCCGAAAACCTATCGTTAATTTATTGTTTGTGAAACATGTATTATTTTGTTAGAGTTTACAGCTTGAAGCTCTCTTTACACGGATGGAAACATTTTGTTAGAGTTTACAGCTTGAAGCTCTCTTTACACGGATGGAAACATTTTGTTAGAGTTTACAGCTTGAAGCTCTCTTTACACGGATGGAAACATGTCTTTCATTGCGAGTTCGTTGGTCAAGTAGCGTAATAATATTATATTCATGCATAAAAGACCCTACTCGCGTTTATTTGCGGTCAGGTCGCTTTTCGGTACACTGTGAGAGTTAAACAGGAATCCGAAATGTTTCAAATTAACCATCAAGTCAACAGTAACTTCAGTGAATGAAAACATGTTTACGAATGCGGATCGAAATAATTATCTGACGTCTTAATCCGTAGGACGACATCATCCGTTTGGCTGAACGAACGGCGGAACACTCCAGAAACAAGCTACTGCTCATGCGCGCACTCGCGTTGTTGATATGCGTCGCCATCTTGGCAGTAGGACTGGTGGCGCGACTATACTTACATTACCCGTACTACGCGAAGACTATGTGTCTGCCACTGCCGCTAGGTAACGCCACCGTGCCCCCGAACAGTTCGCTTCCTCTGTGTGAAGACTTTCTGACGACTCCGTCGGCGACATTCCTCTGAGTGCATCGCTGACATGTTCTTGTCGTCGTTCGCAGCAAGACCCTGAAGTCATAGGATTCCTCAGCATCTTCCAATACTACGTTAATCTCATCAAGTTGAGGATTATAATGTAGAGGCAGCGGAAATAAATACAAATAAAAAAATAATAAAAAATAAAACCGCATTAAAAAATGAAATGTAAATTAACAACAGTGTTTATTCGATGTACACACTGCAGTGGGGACCCGCCAGGAGAATCCTGAGTGAAGCCACGATTTAAGGGCCTACACCATCTCGGAGGGAGATTGTTCCAGTTTATAAATAACATTCTTTTTCATTCAGTTCTGGAACAAAAGTATGTAAAACTAAACGGGCAGGGAGGGATGTCAGTAAGAGGTTGGATTTCTTTTTTAATCCCGATACGTAATAATAACAGTCAGATAATTAAAAATGAAATATCGACACGTAATTATTAAAAAAAATATTCGATTGGTAACATAATAATTGTATCACTTATGTGCTGTTACATTGTTGATGGAGTGTTAATGATTAGTCATGTAAGTATATATATTTACAATGCATGGTTGAACTCATTAAACCACAACAAAGAGGCAGGTATAGGTGACAGGTATTCGCTGAGTTTGTACAATATTAAAGGTACGTTCTTCTATATCAGGATGTACAATCCTTAGGAACGCTCATATAAATGTCCACACTACTCAGTCTAGACCTTCACAAGTTAACTATCTAAGTCGACTAAGAATACTAAAAATATCAACTTCGGAAATAAGAAGGGCCGATTTATTGGAAGTTTTTAAAATAATAAATGGGTTGGATAGTATTTTTACTGCCGATTTCTTTATTATGGAAAATGAGCATGACAAAAAGGGCACCCTTACAAAATAAGCACATTACACTCTAGGATTGATATACGAAAGTACTCTTTCACTCAAAGGATAGTAAACGATTGGAATAGACATCCTGGAAGTGCTGTTTTGTCCGCAAGCGTCAACCAATTTAAAGGTCATATTGACAAGTATCTACGAAATAGGGCGGAGGATTACACGAGTCAGCGATTGACTCCCTTCCTCGTCAACTCCTCGACTACGTAGTAGAAGAGGATTCAAAGTAAATTGAAGGTAAAAAGGTAAATGCATTTGGACGCTGAACGCAACTTTCCCGCAATCCCACGTGCGCGCATGGGCAGTATAGTACATTGGCAATCGCGTCCGCAAGACATCACAATAACACGTCATAATAACGCGACACAATAACACGTCACAATAACACGTCTTAACCCTGTGTTATTTTAGTAGATGGCTTTTTATCTGCATATACACTATAGTATAGGCGAGCGGCAAATCCTCGAAAAGTACGTTATCTTAGGAGTTCAAATGCCCCCCCCCCCTACACACACCCAAGATAAGGTATTGCGCTTTCCAACAATTTATGGCTTGGCCATTTTCCAATAACAGAAAATGGATACTTAGCCATATTAATATCGAAGGCTTTTCAGAAGCGTCTAATTTCTAAATTTGATCGTTTTATGATCACCTTGTTTGACCTTGGATTGACGCTTACTGCACCACCTGGCAACTCTACGATAGACCCAATCGTGCCGGGGAGTTGCAGGACGTTCCAATGATGTAGCATGTGTGTATGTATGAGGGGGGGCATTTAAAACATGAATTGCCAGATGAGCGTAAGTTTTTTTTTATTTACCTGTGGAAATAATTTGGCACTGTGGTTGGGTGACATTAATTATAATGAGGTGGCCGAATTACCGAGGTGGCCGTAAAGCGAGGTTCGATTGTGTTCCAAGTAGACACCCCGTCGGCGTCTATATTGAAGCGCGTCTACACGAAGGTCCATGTGGTTCCTCTCGCACAGCGCCGAGACAACAACTGTCCCAACCAGGGTCTAGTTCCCACCTCCCGCCTCCACGCCGGTATAACAGATTGACAAACCCTGACGCAATCAATCAGAGCGAGCGTCGTTTGTAATTTGTTACCGGCTCTGAGCGGCTGGTATTCTGGTACTGGTCAAGGAAGTGGTCAGAAAAGTCCACACACCGGGGTATAGGAAAGCAGGATAATATAGATCGCATTCAGGGTAGACGAATACAAATATAGAATACCAGTGATTTTGCGACTACGTTCGCTATGGGACTAATAAGTACATCCTTTGGGTTGACAGAAAGACAAAGAGAGAGGGGGTGGAGAGAGAGTATGAGTGAGTGAGTGAGTGAGTGTGTGAGTGAGTGGTGAGTGAGTGGTGAGTGAGTGAGTGAGTGAGTGAGTGAGTGTGTGAGTGAGTGAGTGAGTGAGTGAGTGAGTGAGTGAGTGAGTGGGTGAGTGAGTGAGTGAGTGTGTGAGTGAGTGAGTGAGTGAGTGAGTGAGTGAGTGAGTGAGTGAGTGAGTGAGTGAGTGAGTGAGTGAGTGAGAGTGAGTGAGTGAGTGAGTGAGTGAGTGAAGGAGTGAAGGAGTGAAGGAGTGAAGGAGTGAAGGAGTGAAGGAGTGAAGGAGTGAAGGAGGGATGGAGGGATGGAGGGAGATAGGCAGAGAGAAAGAGGGAGTGAGAAAGAGGGAGAAGTATGGATGGAGAAGGAGGAAGGGAGAGAGAACGATTCATAGCACAAGGGATTTTCAAGTATCAGGCGCGGTTAAACCATAAAAGCTTTGAAGCCAACAACTGCCCCAACCAGGGTCTAGTTCACCTCCCGCCTCTAGGCCGGTGTAACGGATTGACAAGACCTGACACAATCCATCAGAGCGAACGTCGTTTGTAATTTGTTACCGGCTCCGAGCGGCTGCTGTACGGACGGACGGACGGACGGACGGACGGACGGACGGACGGACGGACGGACGGACGGACGGACGGACGGACGGACGGACGGACGGACGGACGGACGGACGGACGACGGACGGACGGACGGACGGACGGACGGACGGACGGACGGACGGACGGACGGACGGACGGACGGACGGACGGACGGACGGACGGACGGACGGACGGACGGACGGACGGACGGACGGACGGACGGACGGACGGACGGACGGACGGACGGACGGACGGACGGACGGACGGACGGACGGACGGACGGACGGACGGACGGACGGACGGACGGACGGACGGACGGACGGAGAGAGAGAGAGAGAGAGAGAGGAACAAGAGGAGGAATGGAGGAATGGAGGAAGGGAGGATGGGATGAATGGAGGAATGGAGGAAGGGAAGAAGGGAGGAATGGAGGAATGGAGGAAGGGAGGAAGGGAGGAAGGGAGGAAGGGAGGAAGGAGGAAGGGAGGAAAGGGGGAAGGGAGGAAGGGAGGAAGGGAGGAAGGGGGAAGGGAGGAAGGGAGGAAGGAGGAAGGGAGGAAGGGAGGAAGGGAGGAAGATAGGTATGATAGAGATAGGTTGGGAGGGAGAGAGTGAGAGATGAGAGAGGGAGAACGGAAAATAGGGAGAGAAGGAGAGAGGGGGAAGAGAGAGAGACGATGAGAGTGGGATAGGGGAGGGGAAGGGGGAGGGAGGGAGGGAGGGAGGGAGGGAGGGGAGAGAGAGAGTGAGAGAGTGAGAGAGATTCCTGGCATCGTGCATTCCCCCATCAGTTGCGGTTCCAACATAAAAGAGACCCTGCTCCACACAACAAAGCGACTGTCCCTGTCCCCTTCCACCTCGGGCCACCGACACGGCTCAACACCTCCCAAAATCCGCAGCGTCTAACCACAAGTCGGCTTCCCTTATGACCCGACTACATGGAGGTGTTAAAATGCGCCCGGGCCGCGGGGCTCAACGTGATCCGGGCTCCGGAACAACCTGAAAAGAAAGCAACGTCGCCAGCCGTCGACTCGTGATAGCTCTACACAAATACGAAGTGCGCATGCGCTCGCAACTACCCGAAACAACAGCTGGGCGAGACGTGTAACGGTGTTCGGGAACCTGGGAACGAACCCGCCGCCTCGGACGGTACTTATCGTTGCGCACGGCATCACCTCGTAGAGCCGCCGTAGAGGAGGCCGCCTTCTCGTGGATATTAAACGTCGCTCGGATTGCATTACAAGACCAAGCGAAGAACTATCATCTGTGCGTAGGATCGGACTATTGTTTTTCGTGATTTCGCCATACCGTTCTACAGTCGGCGGTTTCCGGTAAGTCTCACGGGTTAATCTGACTATCGGCGCCACTGGTCCGCGCACACAGACATCATTAAGACGGTCCGCTTCTTGTCGGCGAGTAATCGCAATAGCCCTGCACGTCGTATCTCTCAGAATGTAGGTTCGCAGATAATACACAACACGGGTCGAGTTGGCGATAGGTTATGCACACAACCCGCGCGGGTGGCCGTGTCATATTCGGGCACACGGCATTCTGATACGATATTACCTCAGTTTGTAATTGTCCTAAATGTAATATTATACTTTGTATTAGACTGTCGACATTCTACCTCGGCAGACGACGGGCTCAGAGTGAAGTTTAACTTCACTAGTCTTGCGTTGTGTACAGGCCAACAATAATAATGATTATTACCATAACAACAACAAATAACAATAATAACAATTAATATTATCAATTAACAGTAATACTAAAATAAGTGCACGTCCTCTCTGAGATACTATCACGAATGTCAAGTTTACACGAGCCACTAAGATGGCATGTGTAGGAACACACTGGTGTTCTTTGTAGTATCCTTACGTGCGGGAATCCAGTGATACACACGTGTGACCTGGGCCAGAATAACACCCCCGAAAGGCACACGAAGACACATATTCTTACCAGAAATCCAACAACAAAAACATGAGCCATGACCAATATATTAGACCATCTTACTTTGTTGTAACAACTGAGCGCGCCCGAAACTCCTACAATAGTCTAATAAGAATGATATGTTGAGAGTAAACAACGCTAGAAACAACGTCGTGAGTTGCTGCAACCAGGGATCGACTGCCTCGTGTACCTGGCCCTAGCCTCGGGCCCTGTACCTTATCGTTCGAAGACCGAGGGCCCGGCGATAGCTTATCGGTCGCTAACGATATATTTAGTGTACCGTGACAAGTGGGGCATGTCGAGTCATTGAATTAATATAGAATGCTTTGACATGTCGTCTGAATGAGTAGTGACAAGTCCACGATGACTGCGTTATGTGGAGTGTCATCCAGAGGGCCCCGCCTTCGTCGTCGTCAAAACAGGAGTGACCGTTCAACGAAGAGCAAATCATGTTAAGGATAATTCCCTCCACTGACGTCACTATGAACACGACGGACAAAAAAGATATAGAAGTACTAATATCACAAACAACATTTGTCTTAATAAAACCATATCACAGATCTTAGTCACTCACAATGTTTCTACGAACAGTGTAGAACGAACATTTTCTTTTCTTACAAAGCAATACATCTAGCATAACAAAGAAATTACCATGTCGTACTTACATGCGTCCTGGTTACATAAGGACTATTTATATATAAAGAAGGTTATTAAAAAGTGTCTGACTTTCAACCAGACAACGACTGTTCACTTGTCAACTGTCGTTTACTTCGGGTGGGAGCCTTGTTCACTCTCGTTAAGTAACACATCCCATAAAGATACGCACGGAACACATAAGCCATCTTTTATTTTTAACTGCGTCCTAGATGGTGCTAAACGTCAACTTGGTGGAATCGTGACTTAAGGCAGTGCCTCTAACACGTTGATGTGTGAACTTAAGGTGGATTGTAGACTATTACAAGAAACACGGTCTTGCCGTGTTACGACTCTACTAGTTACAACCGAGTGGTACTGATACAAGACAACACACATGTTCCTATCGCTGGGAGTAGACACCGCCGTCCCGTCCCGCACTCAGCCCGCACGCACATTTAGCCTTAGAACAAACTAAAAGGACGACAATTGCGTTTGCAAAATGTGGATGCAATTACAGATATGTTTTGCCGAGTCCTTGTTTCTAGCAGTCAGCATGCAAAGGCAAAACTAATATACCCTGTGTCGTACTGTGATAAACGCCTAACGCTGTAGTAATCGTGGCGGGGCATTTGTGTCAACTGATCAGTGGCAGTAGAGTCACTACCTACAGTCAGAATATTATC
>JAODUO010000017.1:242500-380000 GCA_025642075.2 Ridgeia piscesae | reverse complement strand
GGCTTCCGTACGCTGGGGAGGAGTCGGAGGCTTCCATGCGTTGGGGGAGGAGTCGGAGGGTTCCGTACGTTAGGGGAGGAGTCAGAGGCTTCCGTACGCTGGGGAGGAGTCGGAGGCTTCCGTACGTTGGGGGAGGAGTCGGAGGGTTCCGTACGTTAGGGGAGGAGTCGGAGGGTTCCGTACGTTGGGGGAGGAGTCAGAGGGTTCCGCACGTTGGGGGAGGAGTCGGAGGGTTCCGTACGTTAGGGAGGAGTCGGAGGGTTCCGTGCGTTGGGGGAGGAGTCGGAGGGTTCCGTACGTTGGGGGAGGAGTCGGAGGGTTCCGTACGTTGAGGGAGGAGTCGGAGGCTTCCGTACGTTGAGGGAGGAGTCGGAGGGTTCCGTGCGTTGGGGGAGGAGTCGGAGGGTTCCGTACGTTGGGGGAGGAGTCGGAGGGTTCCGTGCGTTGGGGGAGGAGTCGGAGGGTTCCGTACGTTGGGGGAGGAGTCGGAGGGTTCCGTACGTTGTGGGAGGAGTAGGAGGGTTCCGTACGTTGGGGGAGGAGTCGGAGGGTTCCGTACGTTGGGGGAGGAGTCAGGGGCTTCCGTGCGTTGGGGGAGGAGTCAGAGGCTTCCGTACGTTGGGGGAGGAGTCGGAGGCTTCCGTGCGTTGGGGAGGAGTCAGAGGCTTCCGTACGTTAGGGGAGGAGTCGGAGGCTTCCGTACGTTGGGGGACGAGTCGGAGGCTTCCGTACGTTGGGGGAGGAGTCGAAGGCTCCGTACGTTGGGGGAGGAGTCGGAGGGTCCCGTACGTTGGGGGAGGAATTGGAGGCTTCCGTACGTTGGGGAAGGAGTCGGAGGCTTCCGTACGTTGGGGGAGGAGTCGGAGGCTTCCGTAGGTTGGGAGAGGAGTCGGAGGCTTCCGTACGTTGGGGGAGAAATTGGAGGCTTCCATACGTTGGGGGAGGAGTCAGAGGCTTCCGTGCGTTGGCGGAGGAGTCAGAGGCTTCCGTACGTTGGGGGAGGAGTCGGAGGCTTCCGTACGTTGGGGGAGGAGTCGGAGGCTTCCGTACGTTGGGGAGGAGTCAGAGGCTTCCGTACGTTGGGGAGGAGTCGGTGGCTTCCGTACGTTGGGGGAGGAGTCAGAGGCTTCCGTGCGTTGGCGGAGGAGTCAGAGGCTTCCGTACGTTGGGGGAGGAGTCAGAGGCTTCCGTGCGTTGGCGGAGGAGTCAGAGGCTTCCGTACGTTGGCGGAGGAGTCGGAGGCTTCCGTACGTTGGGGGAGGAGTCGGAGGGTTCCGTACGTTGGCGGAGGAGTCAGAGGCTTCCGTACGTTGGGGGAGGAGTCGGAGGCTTCCGTACGTTGGGGAGGAGTCAGAGGCTTCCGTACGTTATGGGAGGATTCGGAGGCTTCCGTACGTTGGGGGAGGAGTCAGAGGCTTCCGTGCGTTGGCGGAGGAGTCAGAGGCTTCCGTACGTTGGGGAGGGGTCGGAGGCTTTCGTACGTTGGGGAGGGGTCGGAGGCTTCCCCATGCTTATAAATTGTTATAGCCTACTAGCTATTGTTGGTATGTATTAGTCACATAAAAAACTGTACTCTTTGGGGAGGGGAGAGGGTCAAGAAAAAGCGTATTCTTTGTATGCTTCTAATTTGTTTTACAATCATGAAGGACCCATAGTGTAGAGTTGTCGCTGGTCGCCTAAAGCAGGAGACTCACTCAACCATCAACACGTCTTTCTTTCAAGCTCACTACAAACATGTAAATGCATACCCTGAAGCTTACCAAAACCAGCACGTGCACCCCTCCCCTACCCTCCCACCACCTCCCCCCCGTTGAAACTCACAATAACTCGCCAGAAGCATCTCCCTTTGAGGTCCTCCAACACTTCCAAATGAACCCCTACAGCACGAGAGACAAGCGCCACTACATGCCACCAGGAGCCTCGCATCACCTAGGAATTGTAAACAAACATGGACGAATTAACGTAATCCTCCAAGGCTTAGTTATAATTGCGTGTTGCTCCACGTACCGTGTTCTACCAGGGAGTAAAATGTAAATCGCTTTGAGCAAGCCTGGGGGCTGAATACTGAGCAACATTAGGACTTGTTTATCATTTCACAGATGGAGTGCGGAGATTTGGCAAATGCGGAGTTGTTTCAGATGTATATGCAAACAATGAAAACGCCACTAGAGTGCTTATCGGGATTTAAACAGAATTTCACGTAAAACCCGGATTTCAACCAATAAATACTGGCATGTATGTCGATGTGTTCTGTTCACAGCAAGTGTAACATTGATACGACGTATTGTTTCATTAGATTACGTTTATACAACTCAGCTCGGAGTGGAAAATTCGAAACCATCACATACGAAAATGCTAGGGTACTGTTTTGGACTTTACAAACATTCGGTGCCAAAATTTAAAATTACCACTTTTCATCTTAACAGTTTATCATTTTTATCGCAAAAACGAGATACGAAGTTTCATCCATGTCTATATTCTCGTTAACCGTCCCAAAATATGGCGTGTTTCAGTCAGGCTTGGTCCTAAACGCGATAGGCATACTATCAACATAGCTTCAGTATCCCTAGAGTGTTGACCATGGTTATAAAACACTCTAAAGGTTGTTTAACGTAAGTCCAAAGACCTCTTGCACGCGGGGAGTGTTTTGAACACCCTCGGTACACCGGCCTTCTCGTAGCGTTTACTTCGCTGTCGTTCACACAGCGTTGGCTGCCTGCGATGGCAATTCGCACCGCACCGCGTCCAGTTTTTTCCCAGCCTGGCGGTACTCGGCGGGTATCACGTGAAAAACAAACCACATTCGACCTCTTGGCTGCGCTGGCCAGAATTTCTATTCGCGCCTTCTAAAATTAGCCCGACACACAGCGAGTGGGAAGGTTGGAACTAGCGGCCAGACAACGATACAGCCCCGAGAAGGTCGACGTTCGGGCCGAGCTCGCGTTGACCCACTCGGCGGAAATCACGGGTAATGAAGCGCGGAGGATTAAAGCCGGGATGACAACAACGTGGAGACTAGTTGTTTTGGTTAGACTGCAACCTGTCCGGATTTCGGGACAGCGTGGTGATCGGAAACAGGAAGGGGCGTGTCTATAACGTCGACAAGTTCTAATGACGGATAAATCCCTACACGAGTGGGACGACCATTGGTGGTCGTAGTTTGTCCGGGACCTGCAGCAGTGCCACGTAGACGCTTAATCACATTCACGATAGTGCCTTACGCTTTTACAATTTTTGTTGTTGTGATTAAAGGCCCTAGAAGCGTTGTACTACTACTACTAAAGTATACTACTACTACTACTGCTACTACTACCACTACCACTACCACTACCACTACCACTACCAGTAGTAGTAGTAGTAGTTGTTGTTGTTGTAGTAGTAGTAGTAGTAGTAGTAGTAGTAGTAGTAGTAGTAGTAGTAGTAGTACCGGTATTACTACTACTGTTACTGCTACTACTTTTACTACTACTACTACTACAACTACTACTGCCACTATTACTATTATTACTGCTGCTGCTGCTACTACAACATTGACCAACGCTATCTCGACTATACTTACAGTCTACGACACGATGACGACACGATGATGGTGTCCCCCGCGGATTGAGTTAGTCCTCGAGGGGTATGAGGGTAGAACTAGCTGCTCTTCTAACCATTGTGCCACGTCGCCCCATATCAAAACCCGCGTCACTGAATCTCGTGTTCTAACGCTCTTTGTCTGTTTCAACACTGTCTGATCTCGTACCGACTCACGTGACGTGGCGATAATCATGAGACTCGTCCATTTTGAACTTGTATTCCGCACGTCTGTTTTCGGAAGAATTTCACTCAAAACGATTTTACGAACAGGTCGTTGGCGGAATTAGTGTTAGATGTTTAGCATTTATGCTCTCTCCTGAATGCTTTTCTCGTGATGCTTTCTTCTTGCCATACGTCAGAGATGGTGGCCTGTTATAGCAGCCAGGGCGGGATTTAGTCTTAGTACGTCCAACGTTCCCTGCATCACGTCACACTCCACAATAAACCTAGACGCATTTCAAGTTAGCCTACATTTTCTATATGAACGTATATGAGAAAAAATGCCTTCATTATTAGAACATACCTCACGCACTTGATACTTCCGGTGGTCCGCGAGTCACTCCACAATAAGCCCCGACGCATTTCACATTACATTTTCTACGTAAACCCACTAAATCATGCCTTTCTGTCAACCATCGCAGAGGAATAACGTCGTTGCCACGCGGCGGTTGCCGACGTCACATCCGTTGTTCTGACGCAACATCCGGAAAGCCTAGTTCTGTATTTACACCGGAGAACACACATAACCAAGGATGTTGTACACATTGTAAAAAGTACAATATGTCTTAATAAAGCACCATTAAGACAAATTGATACAAATGAATTATTCAAATTGAACTGAGAGTAAAATTAGCATGCAAGAAGATATTATAAAACAATGCCGTAAAAGAATTCTTGCAGTAAACTAGTGGAATATACATCAAAAGTCTACTGTACTTTACCAATGTGTCTGTTGTCTAGAGCCAGATTCTACAGACATGTGATCAGACCTTTGAGTGAACAAGAGAACGATGTTTACATGAGTCGCAGTAGCTCGTCCTGTTGAATTGGACTTGGGAAGACGGGTGTGTATTTGGAGAGCTACAGCAAACATCCGGGACATATACTTTTATTCGGGTACATCCTCGCGCAGCAGGGGTGATTACGTCAGTGTCAGCCAGTAGTAGCCCTGGCTGATCGCTTTGAAAAACTCTGAATTTAAAAGAAATCATTCAATTGGTCGGTGTTTCAAACTAGGTGAGGTGACCATAATATAACATATTTACGCCAATTGTGATGCAATGTATAGGAAGCGAATGGGTCGTTAGTTGGGCATTTTCGCCACTCGTGTGTCCGTCTTCAAATTCGGGCGGGTATTTGCGTTGTTCTCGCGGCTGATGCGGTCGCGACTGGCGAAGTCAATAATTACTTTGACGTGGATAACTTCGGCATTTCGCGTACGAGATCAGCCAGGGCTAGTTTTGTTTAGTAAACAGCCGCGGCGTGCGAGGATCTTACGGGAGTTTGGGATGATAACAAACATCCAAAAGACTCCCGAACAATCTTGGAGGGATGTCGAGTATAAATCATAGTTTGATCGTCAAATAATATGATCGTAAACAATAGAACAGGTGATGGAGACTTGATTTCGCCAAACATTTCTTCCCCACTTGATTTCCAGAACATTTTCTTTGGTTAAATATGACGTGTGTGTAGGACCGAAATGGTGACATCTCAGTTAAATACCTACTAGACCTTGTAGGGATTATCTTGCAGTCGTCACTTGAGAAACTGGGTTAGGCGCGTTAATCGACCATTTATATCAGCAGTTGGTGGGATCCAGTTATGGACAACGAGAGCTCGACTGAGTGAATATGACAGGGCCGTGGCACACCGCCCACTGCACCAGGCCACAATCTGCGGCGCCGTCCAACTGGGGTCTCACCTTCCTACATATAGTTCCACGATACTGCACCCCAAGTATGTCGTAGGCGCAATAATCTATGTTTGCTTAAGCAATGCGTGGACTGGCGAATCACCCCACTTGACACAATGGCGCCCATTCGCCAGACAGGAAGTCAGCATCGCCCAAAACACCCGCCATTTTGTCGCGTCCGCTGTCGCCGGAGATAGTTTCCTATCTTTATTCCGTCTAACGATGCGATATGCAAAGCATCGACGGTGTTTAAGGCGGAAGCACTTGAGAGGATGCAGGCGGATGCTCTGTATCTCTTAAACAAAACATCGTATTGTTATCGGGTAAAAAGGAAAGCGCTGCCAGATAAGAAACTCTGGTCACGGTAGTAAAACCGTCACGTGCATATTGTCTGATTAGCCGCCAGAGCACAGTAACTGAAGTTGGACCAAGTAGCTCGGAAAAGTACAAAATATAGATCAGAAATGATCTAAGAATAACAATCAGTTGGTTTTATGTGTGCCATCACATAGCATATGCGCATTTACCCGTAGACTGTCGTGGTTCTAGACGTCTCAGGTATATTCACTTTTAACTATTAGACTGCATTTGTTTGTAAATATACATACAATCTAGACACCTTCTTATCATCCACACGTCAAAAAGGAAACGGTATAAGTAGTTTTTAATTGACTATATGTTGTGTAGCAGCCTACTTGGTTGGTTGATGCATAAAGAACTCAAACTGAAAAGAAAAGTAGCTGTAGTTTATTTCCTTTGATCGTACGTAAATTAGATTATATATATATATATATATATATATATATATATATATATATATGCTTTCCCACATGCCGCAACATTTCCCACTTGTAGTATTTGTTCACGTTTTGATATTCTGATTTCACGCCAAACCCTTCTGCTTTTCCTGTACAAGTGTAATTGATTTTAATAATTTAGTCGTTTATTGATGAATACATTATTTTTGGTACATTTTTTTATTAATAGCTACTTCGAAAGAACTCCCAACATCAAATCCAAACGCGGTTTACAATACACCCTGCCATTTCTTCACACTTCTACGTTTATCTGAGAAGGAAGAAAGCTCCTTAATCATCGTCATTTCAGGTCTGTAAGAACCTTTATAATTGATGTCAGTTCTCCAGCATGATATTGGAGTTAACAAAAGACACAACAGGGCACAATGGATCAATGTGTCAATGTGATTTTCAACTTAAGTTAAAAACCGATCAGTATGACCTTTAAGTTATTTACAGTTATATTATATTATTGACATTATATCATTATATTTTCTCGAAACTGAATTATGCATTGTCCGTTACTCGGGCCGTCCGTTGTTCAGCAACATTCATTCCTCTGTTCGAAACATTCTGCGTAGTTTTCCACGTCAGTTCAAAGCACACTTTTAATGTTGACAATGTGTCAATATTCCCCAATTGTAACCAGCTGTGTGATCCTAGGCCTGACTGACACACGTATACGGCTGACGGGTGGAACAGACGTCATGGTGAATCTTCACAACACCTATGGTGTAGTTTGTTTCCTTTTATTTTCTTTGATCTTACAAATATATATATATATATATATATATATATATATATATATATATATATATATATATATATATAGCATGTTCGTTGTCCGACGTATGTTTTGTGTTTTCCTTATGACAAAGCTTGACACCTAACTTTGTCGGTAATATGACTGCCTGTTGGTGATGAAACGCGACGCACCGGATCAGATGCGAGAACATAGTGCCACTTGCACGGCGTGTAGGACTGTGAATAACAAAAGAACACTGCCAAAATAAACCGGGTTATACGCACCCGAACACGCAAACACACCAACGCATGCTCACACGCGCGCGCACACACTGCCTTGCCTCCCTGTCTTTCTCGTACACACACTCGCACGCATGCACGCACGCACGCACGCACGCACGCACAAGCACTTTGCCAACGTTGTGAAACGGAACCGTTCCAGTTTCCAGGATGTACATCGCTATGTATATATAGCCGAACTGGACGGTGGGTTTGTTGCTAAACATTCAGGTATCGGCCGACCGCCCGTGCCGTTAATTACGATCCAGCCCTGTCTCGGGAGGACAAATGGGATCAACCTAGAAACAGTCGTGCGATACTGTAACGCCTGCACTTAACCCTTTCCGTGTGTGCTCGACTCGACTCGACATAGAAGTGGCGAACTGCTACTTCCTCCGCCTGGTGTGAAATCAATTCTCCACATTCGCCACAAGTTAGACTCAGTGTCTGTGTTGGGTCATTATTCAGCAAAGACCTTCTAGGATGTTGCGCTGGTGGGGCTCTAGAGATTGTGAGTCAAAAACAAGTTGAACATTTACTTACTGCATGAATTGAAATGTTTAGCTTTTATCAAGCATAGACATCTGGTTGAAAGGACAAAGGACCTATAGTATTTCGTCCGAAATACACAGACCATATGGTGTAAATTAGCACTATTACAAGTATACATGAATTAAACACCTCAACGTGTAAGGCAACTACCCGGACCGACTGCCAGGGCCAGGGTATACCAGGTCTTGTGCTGGTCATCGCCTGCCGGACAGATGTTGTTTGTGCCGCCAGCGAGGTGGCTGTCCGTCAATATTGACCTGCCAATAACAAGGAGTAAGAACCGCTGTGAACTCTCGTCCTATCCCGTTGAGATCACACAGTGAAGTCTCGTCCTATCCCGTTGAGTTCACACAGTGAAGTATCGTCCTATCCCGTTGAGATCACACTGTGAAACGTCGTCCTATTACGCTGAGATCACACTGTGAAGTCTCGTTCTATCCCGTTGAGATCACACTGTAAAGTTTCGTCTTGTCACGTTGAAAACACGCTGTGAAATATCATCCTATCGCGATGTCCGGAACAGAGCATGATGCTATCCCTACACGAACAAATGTTTTTTAAGTTATTTCAACCTAACCCTAACCTTCAAATATGACTTTAAGCTCTTTGAACAAGAGACCAACCACAAAACGGTATTTGTACATGGGTTTGTGGCAGAAGGTCCTCCCTAATGAACGGTATTGTATAAAAACAAATAATAGGTTTATCTGCGACGGGTGTTATGTAACTAAAAGTATAGTCTTTAACCTGGCACAACATGCTGGCTAAGTAGGGCTATAGGGAAAACAGGCTTAACTTTTCACGATGCCTCTGTGTGCCAATAATAAAAACTACGTTATATCTGTATTTACCCCTGGTAGCTGTAGTCTACCCTCATTAAAACAGCGACAATTTCTAAGTTGCTGCAAGGAATAATTAAAATCTGGAGTAGACAAGGATATATAAATACGTGTATCGTGTGCATAACGATGATTACTCAAATGATGTATATTAATATTAATTTAGTGTTCTTACAAATGATATGAATGAATTTGTACTCGTAAGGAAATCTCCTTAATGATATATTAGGCCTATATCAATATGGCTTAATAATATGACTGTTGACCTAAATAATGGCGGTATTGCCCATTTACAGCTAGTGACGTAACTAGAACGTCGCAAGTAGGAGGACTAATGGCCAATGCCCACCCCCAAATACGTCATACGTCAAATACGTAATTTTGTTTAAATCTTATGAGGTTCCGAGGCTCTCTTAGCCTCCAGTAGAGACGCCGATTGGTTGTCATGCCGAATTTGAATTAAACAATTAAATAAGGATACCTTTTTAGCAGATAATATTATAGTATAAAAAATATTCAGAAATAAACTTATATTCACAGTTTCACACAACATTAAACAGAAACACAAATTTGCAGTTGTTTATGATGCAGGAATTATGGCAAGAATAGCCTCGATTACCGAGGCCCGTTTGGTGGCAGCACTTTACACATTCAAAAGCCGGCAAAGTAACCAGACGGTCTTCTTGGTGAAGTTACGCCGCCGAGCGACAAAGACTTACTGACTCTTGGCTCCAACTGTCGGTCCGTATTCCAACAGAAGCGCAGTTGGTCGATATCGAGTGGTGTCGCCTAGCGAATGAAGAACTCCTGCAGCACTTGCTATTCGCCAGGTGACGCCACTTATTTTGTAAATGTCCACGAAATAGACTTGATATTGTTTATAATAATAATCTATCATTATTATTACTTATTTACACTGGTTTGATCAAATCCCGCAACAAAAATGTGTTTTAAAAAAAGGGGATGGAGATGGGAGTGGACGCACGGGCTGTCAAACGCACTGAAGGATGAAGGACTGGTAGACGAACGGACATGGCTGGACACACGCAACGGACGGGCGGGCGGGCGGGCGGGGGCGCGCGCGCGCGCGCGCGCGCGCACGCACGCACGCACGCACGCACGCACGCACGCACGCACGCACGCACGCACGCACGCACGCACGCACGCACGCACGCACGCACGCACGCACGCACGCACGCACGCACGCACGCACGCACGCACGCACGCACGCACGCACGCATTCACTTAGAGAAATAGTATATAAATATATACTGTGGGAGAGAGGGGAAGAGAAAAAGAAAGGAAGACTGGAAATTAAAAGATATCTCAAGTATCCTGTTCTAGAGGATTTGTGGCAGCACTCGAAATAATTTACTGTTTACAAACATTTTACTAATTAAATCATATAATACTGTCTTGCAAATAATGATATGTGATTTTTACATTGATTTATTTCTTTATTCAAATGTCTACTTCCCGCTCTGCTCTTTGTGGTCGTCCTTCCGTTTACCCGGGGAAGTTCGTGTTTTTATGTCGTGAGTTCTGGAGTAAGTCATTTGCAGGGATGTGTTACAATTTTTTATTCATCTTTCTGACCCAACTCTTTTAGCAAAAAGTCATTGATCTCTGACGATGACAATGCTAAGCATCGGTAGTTTCCGTTTTGTCGACGGGAATAGTTCCGACGATGGTTTCAATGGTAATCCTGCTCAGTACGAGAGTAACCCCAGGTTCAGACATTTGGTTCTTGTGCTTGGCTGATCAGCCAATGGGCCCGTTGTAACGTTTCCTTCATTTTCTGCTAGGTTTTTTCTACTAGGGTATTCACATATTCAGACATCAGTTAACCTTCATTCACACGCGTGCTGTATATGGTTTGCCTTGATCTATACAACAACAATAAATACTGACTGACATATGAGAGCACGTTCATTACAGCAACGGTAGATTATGTGACACACTGTAGTCACAATCTTAATATAGGCCTACGTGCAATAAAAATCAAATACAGTAAAACAACATATAGTGCAGTGTTCTATTTATTTGTTTACTTCTGGTTTGTTTACACTTCGTACTCAATAACTCCGTTAGGTCAGTGTCATTGTTCCTGGGTGGTCAATACGTCAGAACACGTATCGGTCACAAGGCACACACGATTTCACGATAACAATCGTCAGATTTTGATCGTTTGATTTCTACCCTTTAATGTTGCTCTATATCGCGCTTTAAGACGTAGAGCCGTCGTCAAAATGCTGACGCGAAGAGCCTTCACGTGGCCTCCTTCTACTCGTCCCTTGCTGCTGTCAGTGGTCGGGCCTATGCCAGGCTTATCAGCGACTATTCTTTCGCCGCTATGTGCCGCAGATAGCGTAATCAGCGTCCGGCGAATACGACCTTGTACTGCTCCGAAAACACGATGTTTGCTCGAGATCCGGTGTGATACCGCCTATCCTGGGAGGGGAGGGGATGGCAGGCTCAGCAGTGGCTGAGGCCAGGGAACCATCAAGCCTTCTTCTCCATCTTCGTTCCTTCTCATTCTGCTTCTAATGTTAGGCTTCACCGAAATGTATTACTTTTCACGTTATTTATAACTTCTCTTTCTTGTTTCTTCTCTTTCTTGTTTCTTCTCTTTCTTGTTTCTTCTCTTTCTTGTTTCTTCTCTTATTTATTCCTTCGTTTGTATCTTTTTTGTTCTTACCAAACATTTCCTCCATCTCGTTCATCCTCGTTCTTCATTTCCTCCTCCTTCTTATCAAACTTACTGTATAATTGGTCCTCTTGCCCCTGTTTTTCTATTCTTCTTCTTCTGTGTAACTTGATCATCCTCTTTCTTCGTTCCAAAATGTTGTCACAGGATTCTTTTGAAGATTCGTCTTGCCACGTACTTCGTTCTTGCCCACGCATCTTCTTCTGTTGGTCACGTGCGTTCTTAACATAGACTTCTTCATCTACGTATCATCTACGTTTTTGCCACAAACTTCTTCCTCTGCGTGTCATCTACGTCTTTGTCCAGGTTTCTTCTTCTGTTGGTTACGATCGTTCTTGCCCCAGACACTTCTTCTCCCGTTTGTCATCTACGTTTCTGCCACAGGCTTCTTCTTGTGTTGTCGTCCGACTTCCTGACCAGAGGCTCTTCTTCATCCGTAATCCATGTGTTCAGTGGTCATGTCGCGCTGACTCTAGCCAGGCTTCAATGGTCGTGCTATGTCGACAGAAACCGTGACTCAGTGTACATTCACGCTGAGTGGAACCGTGATTCAGTGATCACGTCGTGTTGATTGCTAACTTGACTGATGGCATCTCACGCAGTGTTCAAACCACGAAGCTCCCCTTGAAGCGAAAGTACGTGTGGGCTTCCTACATGGTGAAACCCACGGTTCGGTTAATAGACAACAGACCGGGTTCCGAGATACGTTCTCGCCTGCCTTTAAAGGTGAACAATCATTTGTTTCAACCTCGCGCTATCTTTCCCAGGCGCCCACGGGAGGCGCTTAATGCAGAACCGTTGACAAGTTAACGGGACAGTCTGGCTGACGAGATCGTCGTTTTATCGAGCTCTCCCGGAAGGTTCGGCACTATCTAATCGCCCAGTCGCTAGATGCTGAGATCATTCGGAAGAGAAGATCGGTCGCGACCAACACACCCGTGTTTAGCGGTGTACAAGACTGTCGTCTCAATGGATATATACAGCGATTCAGATTTCCATAACGTTTATGTTTAAAAAAAGTTTAGTTATGTTTAGTTTATTCTATATCGGGTAAGTACTTCCGATTATTGGGTGCAACTATGCAAGTGTTAGAGTACGGCAACGTTCTAGGCGCGATAGTCGAACTTTCGTAAGTTTCGTTAGTTTGATAAATTGTCCACAATCGTTAGTCTCTTAAATGGTTATAATATCCGACAGCAATGTTTTAGTATTCGTTATTTCCTTCCGGGTCCGAGGTCCATTCATCATTCCTATAGTCAACCGACAGCAGTGTTGTAGTGGTTCGTCTATAACTGCATTTCCTCCCGGGTAACGAGGTCTATTAATCTTTTCCTATAGTCTTCCGTGTCCTTCAAACACAGGCCTCTGAGCTCAGAGTTAGCGGTGTATCTTAGAAACACAAAGGGTGTTATTTAGACTTACCTACTTACGTGCTGTTGTATACGTGTTGTTTTTCGGTAAGGTATTTTTCCTCGAATGGTGATCAGTTTTCCAAATGGCGTCATCATAAACAAGTGGTTTGTTGTTCCGTGGTGATTTAGTCACACTAATAATTATTATTTAGCGCAACGTGAATCCGAGCATGACACTTAAGCAGGCCTGAGATCAGTCACAACTCATTTACTCGCTTACACGTTTTTGAGTTGTGACTTTAAAACTGTACGATCTGACGAATTATTGCCTACACTGGAACATAAAATACACAAAGCACTGTACGTAAAATCGCTAAATGATGGGCTTTTTTCAAATCCAAAAGCATAGCTCTCTGCCCAGACCTAAAGTATGGTCTCTGCATTACGTATTCAAGTTGTATACGGCACGAACCATAAGGACCTATATGTGATGCCCACTGTTCTCTGCCAGTGGCAAGTCTTAACAAGCCACCCGGCCAGTACTACGTAACCAAACGCTTCAAACACATACCTTTTATTGCATAGCTACGACTCCATGCGAACATGAAACAGCCACGTTCTACTTTGATTCATAAACCCCTGCATTGGTGACAGCCTGCTAGGTAGAATTTAAACAGTTCCGAGCTGTGAATGTGTCAATAACTTGGAAGGAAAAACACAGGAAAAGTACTACCCATAACAGTTATTGGATCGGGTACTATATTGTGAAATACATCGTGTTGCGTACGTTAACGACCTTGCCGTGATATGTTGATGACAGAATGTCATGTCCTGTGAATTAAAAGGTGACGAAGGCGTCTTACTGTATTTTTAATAAACTTATTTACATGTATGTGTTTGTTTCAGCTGAAGAATCGACGATAACCGACGGTTGAGTTCAGGAGGCCGACACGAACGAGACAACCTTCAGTGCAAACAGGGGGCCGACGGTAACGACAGGGAAGGGGGAGGCGGGAGGGAAGGGAAAGGAGGAGAGAGAGGGGGGAGGAAGAGACCTAAGTGGTTGTCGGAATAACGATAATATATGGAGGCGCCCCAGACCGCAGAAATGTTTCGTTCGTGACGTCATCGTGGCGGGGAATGTAGAAGAAGAAACGTGTGTAGCGGATAAGCGATGTAACAATGGCGCCGGTCAGTTGTCCGGCCAATGCGCGGCCAGTGACAGCGATACTAGGATTACGGAGCTGATAGCTGGACCCCCGTCCGTGTTTGGAGGCCATTTCAAGGCTAAAGAAATCGCACCTAAACACGTAGCAAATCAATAGACAGTCAGACAGCCAGACAGCCAGACAGCCAGACAGGCACCCACGCACAAACACGCACGCACGCACGCACGCACGCACGCACGCACGCACGCACATACACACACGCACACACCGAACACCACCGAACGGAAGGCGATGACCGAGTCTCTCACTCAACAAAGACATCTCAGGGCATCATTACAGACGCCCATCCCGTCTGCTCTAGTGCACCGGGTGGAGAGAGCGTCTTCCTGTCATCCTTCGCCTCAGTGACGCTCCACACGGGCCAATGTCGACGGACAGAGTCGACGGTGACGACGAGAGCCCGACCGTCGAGTCGGAGTCCCTCTACGGCGACGGACCGAGTCTTCGTGGGCCCACACCGCCTCGAGCAGTCGACGATGGCGAGATTACACGAAGGCGCGTTACGCTTGAGCGACGCGCCTCCGAGAGCGATGTCAATACAGACCGACGGCCGTGGTGGGTGGAGCGTGACGAGCGCTCGAGCACCGTGCTCCGTGCGAATAGCGCCGAACCAGTTACGTTCACAACGACACCCGAACACACGTACACGTACGACGAGCTCGCTTCAGCAGACACCGCGTCGTTGTCGCCACTCGCAGACAGCGACGCCAGCCAGGACACCGGGAGTGGGGACAGTGTGTTGCTTCTCCCGTCGCCGGATCTATTGGAAGGGGAAGACACCGCGAGCGTGTCCCTGTCCGACGGACGGATTTCGTCCCTCATTCGCACGTACGTCGACGGATTAATCTCGCACGTTATCGGCACCTTCAGCGGCGGTTTGTTCGTCGAAAGGAAGCCGCCGGGGGCCCAGGAAGACGGCGGGTCGCCGCCGCCAGAACTAGCGACAGAATGCGTCGTTGACGCTCTTAGTTCGACATACAACAGTGTATCGGAGGACGACGGGGAATCGACCGTCACCTACGTCGATTGCCTCAGCGCGGAGACTTTCGACCGCGAGACCCTTGACACGAGCGGGCCGTGTTTAGGCTCGGTGTCACCGCCGAGCACCGCGCCGAGGGACGTGTTTAATAAGGGGGCAGTTGGCGAGGGTTCAAGTGTCGACGAGCCGACCGCGAGTGTCGGTGTACTCGAGACTGGAGGACTGATCGTGACCGCGGCGGACGGAGCTGCCACTGGCCCGGTCAAGCGACCCGAGACAGAAACAGCGATCGACGTTCAGTGCGCTGACGGAAACACCGAGGCGTCAGACGGGGGCATCCGACAACCGGATCTAATTATAAGTAGCAGTCTCGCTGCTGGTGGTGGCTGCGGTGGCGGCGGTGGTGAAGCCCCGAGCCCCGACTCGGATAGGGATAGCGATAACGCCGAGCGCTACTATATTGACGCCGAAACGCGCGAGTACGTAACGGTCAATGAAGACGACTACGATAATGACGACCTCGATGGACACGCCGCGCTGGTGATCGCCGAGGAGGTGTGGCAGCGAAGGTTCTCTGAGGAGCAGCTCTGGGACGGTGAGTACCCGGGCGACGGAAGTAATCGCGACGACGACGACGGCAGTAGCAGCAGCAGTAGCGGCGGCGATAACGACTCGCCGGCACGCGAACGTATCGGCCGCTATGCCGCCGCATATCGCTACCAGACATCGCCTGCCGACCCGGACGGGGGAGACGGCGGAGGCTGGAGGCAGCCACCAGAGTCTGAGCCGGTCCCTACCGACGCCGTAGCGCTAGCACTAGCAGAGGCCGACGCTTCGGCACTCAGCGACGATGTGTTTCTCGCAGCGGGCGTTCGCGAGAGTGACTCGCTGACCGCGCGCGAGGACATCTCGGATGACAATTACCGCGTGGGTGACAATCACTCGGACACGACTGTAGTAGCCGTGCCCTCACTAGTTGTACTAGCGGCACACGCCACCGCGACTGGATACCCCGCCACTGACAGTGCCGCGTCGGGTAGCGACGATCGGGCAGGATCGGAAGGAGTGAGCGATATTGGGGAAGGTAGGTGCGACAGACCGGAGAGTAGGGCCAGCGAAGGCGAAGCCCCGGTCATCTGCTTCGAGTCGATCTCTCCGCTCGATCGGCAGGCGCAGGGAGACGAGACTGATCCAGACGAGTGCGTCGCTCGTGTCGCTAGTGACGCCAGTGACGTTGACTCGAGGCCGCCGTCACCGGAAGTCGCCTGGCGTGACGAAGCTAAGATCGTGCACATCCCGTCCAATTTCGTCCAATCGCCGGACTGCATTGATGTGCCACAGGTTCTCTATCGGAGCTACAGGTAACGTCACTTCCTGTCACATGTCTCTGTAACTGTCTCAGATAATTAACTAATTTAACCTTACATCGTGTCCACCAGCACTGGCTTTCAAGTTATACTTGCGGATATGGTTACGACTACTGCCATCGACCCCACCAAAGGGTATGAGCTATTTTTCTAACGTTCTTATTCATGTTGACACCCAGAAGCCTACTTAGTACGCCTATTATTAGCACGCATACACACTAAGAAGCAGTTCTGTCCTTCAGTAAATCCGGTGTCATATAGAGTACTGGTTGATTGCCTCGAAGGCTTCTCAATGTAAGACTGTTACCAAAAAGGTACTAACATATCTATATTCCTTCGTTGTCGTTTACCAACAGTAACCTGCATAGGCGAATTGTTAACAGTTTTGTTTTCTCCCAGATAAGCGTAGAACAGTACAGCTCAGGCATACACTAGCTGTGTTGTGTGTATATATATATATATATATATATATATATATATATATATATATATATATATATATATATATATATATATATATATATATATATATATATATATATGTGTGTGTGTGTGTGTGTGTGTGTGTGTGTGTGTGTGTGTGTGTGTGTGTGTGTGTGTGTGTGTGTGTGTGTGTGTATATATATATATATATATATATATATATACACAACAAATGTTAATCATAACACACCAAACGTTATTTATATATTGGTATAATGGTAATTATTATATATTTATAATTGCGTGCGTGCTATCACGTGATGAATATTGGTCTACTGACGCCCAGAAAAACCTCCAACCGATGAAATATTGGGTTGAACCAACCACCCATCCTCAGTTCCGGCGTCTGTGTAACAGTGTAATTGTTGATTAACAATCCATTTAGTGAGTGTAGTTGAAGTTGCCATAGGCCAACTTATAAAAATAGTTAAAGTAGATTGACATTATTGATAAACAATAATATCACAATACACACCCTCTAGCGGTTAAACTTGTCAGTAATACAACAGTTACTATTCTGATTATGGTACAGTTACTTACCTTAATAGCCGACGAGTCGTTTGGCGTTGCTGCATGGACATGAACGGTATCCATGAAATTCCTCTTGTATAACGTCATCCTAATGACGTCATACTGCAGCTTCGGGTAAGTTTTTATTATAGCATTCCTAAGTCACATCGAAGATTAATTACTCACATACGATATAAATAATATGTGTGCTATACTTGTGTATCCATCCTAGCGAGAATTCACCGTGTTGTTTGTTACCCCCCGCAGCGATACCGCTATTGCCCTGTTGTCGGGTCCCATGGAGCCGCTCATCGAGACTGACCGAGACGTGAACAATGGCGACGGCGAATCGTCGTCGGGAGACGAGGGAAGTCACTCGGTACCACGTGACGTGCCGTCACGCGGTCGCCTCGTTCTCAAGTCAGACCCAGACGTCAGTGCCAACTCCAAGAGCAGCCACGGAAATGACGTGCGCGCGCGAGGCCGGGCGTACAGACCCGGATTATCGTTCAGCCGACAACGGTCGAACGTCGAAACGGCGTCGCAGCAGCAACAGCAGCAGCAGCAGCAGCAGCAGCAGCAGCAGCAGCAGCAGGGAGGATTTCGCGGCGAGAATCTGTTCAAGCTCAAGCCTCGGGTCGCGGTCGTGGTGCCGCAATTGACTGCATTATCGCCCCCGACACAGCACAGCGCCACGTTGCCGCCGCGGCGATCGCCTCCGTCACCCGGGCCGCGGCCGAAGACCGTCACATCGGTGTCGGAACACGATCTCGCGATAGCGGCCGCGCTGCAACAGGCGAACCATGCCTCGCTCATTCGGGTCGGCTCGGAGCGACTCGGCGGCGCTCGGCCGTCGTCGGCAACCATCGACACCCGCGGCGGCGTGGTGATGCAGGACGCGCGTGGTTGCGTCACGCCCAACATGGCGAGATCGAGGCCGCGTCTGCCAACGGGACTGTCCCGGACTCGCTCCGTGTCCGACCAGGACCGACATGTCGACGACCTTATGAACGTCCTGAACACGCTCGGGAAGACCAATTTCGTCCGGAAGTACGGTCGACGCATGCGCCAGTCGCCGTCCGGTTCGTCGAGCCCGATAGTATCGGCGGCGTCACCAACGCGCTCGCCGGTGGTGACGACACCGTCATGCCAAACGGATGCGCCAGTTATTACGTTGTCGCGCATGCGCAACATTAGAATGAAACTGGAAAAAGTGAAGGAGAGCCAGGAACAGGGGAACAAATCTCCGGACGAATCCGAAGTCAGCCATTCTCGCTCGGGTTCGTATACCCGGAAGTCGAAATCACTCGACGATACCCTGTCTTCTTACTCTGGACGCGCAAGTAGTGAGGAGACGGAGGGTACGCCGGAAGTGTCGGCAAACCCGTCGACGTTGCTCCCTGTCGACAGTGACAGCGCGGAGACAACGTCAGACACGTCCCGAAACGAGACGTCGACAACGTCGGAAGTGACGTTGGCTGACCGCGGCGAAATCCGGGTACCGAGCATACCGGACGTCAGCGTAACGGAACCGCAGAAAAACGTTGGCGACGCCATGTCGACACGCGGCACTTCCGGTACGCCGCAGTTGACGCCGTCGCCAAGTTTCGAGAGCGACACGCCGTCCACTTCCGTTCCGCTGCGGCCGAGATTGGGCAGCGGTCGGGACCCCGATGACGTGTCGCTACGGTTGTCGGACGACGTCGATGACGTCACGAACCGGCGCTACGCGAAGGACAGCTCACTGGAGACGGAGGACGAGGGGATGGGATCAACAGACGCCGACGTCCAGTACTACAAGGACGCCTACATGGCGGTGACGTCACACTCGCCGCTCGACGCGCGCCGGACGCACTCGCCAGACTTCTACGTCACCGCGTCTGAGACGACGACGCATGCGCACATCTCCACATCCGTCGCGGATAAACGGGACGGCAGGGGGAGGCCGGCTGCCGAACAGGGACACTCAGGTGGTACTGGGGGGAAATTGGCGAATGGCCGCTTTCTGACACACCCGCCGATTCGCGACAGGATGTCACCCCGTGAAGGGGGTTCGGTCGATAGCAACGGGCTCGGGTCGCTTCGGGACTCTTTCGACCCGTCACTGCGGACGAGCGAGCTCCAGTCCCAGGCTAGCGCCGTGTCGCTGGACAGCCACATTGGTGAATCCACCGACGCCCCGTCCTATCGCGACGTCGTCATGGACGTGACGTCAGAGGCGACGGACATGGAGCGGCTGGAGCGCAAGAACAGCAAGACGCTCAAGCAGAAGTCGAAGAGCGATCCTAGCGGCGAGAAGCAGAAGGACAGCTCGCCCGTCGATCTCCCGACGGTCATCGGCGCGCATGCGCACAGCACACCCTTCCTCACGGAGAGGATCGATGAACAACGAGAGTTGTCGGAATTCGGCAGGGATCAGAAAGAGGCTCCGATTTCAAAGTCGGATAACTTGTTGGCGTCGACGAATCTAACGGGAACCGGGATCGAGAACTTCAATGCCAGTTTACTGCAGGAACGGATCCGAGTCTCGAAGGGTTCTACTACGGACGAGGAGTCTTCTGGTCGCGAAATGACGTCACTTTCGGCGCAGGCCGGTTCAGCGAAGCAGAACCGGCGTTCGTCAAAGAAACACCGGCGCAGCAGCAAGTCCGCAGCGAAGACCGAGAAGCCGACGGCGTGTCAGGAAGCGACGACGTTGGAACTGGGCACGTCTCGAATAAAGTTACGCAATTCAAAAGCAGCGCGATCTGCGACGGCTCCGGAAATCACTACGCAACAATCTCAGGATAACGTGCTCGTGAGATCATCAAGCGCCAGCACAAACAGCTCCGAGAGTCCAACTCGGAGCAAGACGAAACTCTCGGATGAAAGATCGACTCTGACGCTGCCGCTTTCTAGCAAGGAAAACGCGCTCATGCGCAATCGCAGCACCGGTAGCTTTTTCGCGGGAAAGGCCGAACGTCTGCGTTCGCCGGCGCCCGGCGCTCGGCCGAAAGATTTGCCACAGCCATCTCGTGGCGTCTCTGGTGGTCGACAAACGCGTCCAAATATTCACGACCATTTCGACCAATCAGAAAAGTCGAGACTCGGCGCGCCCGGCAGCCATATGCGTGAACGCAGTTGGATGTCGATGGGCTCGCCTTCTCTCGAACCCTTGTATTCACAGTCGATGCTGAGTTTATTCGGAGGCACAGCCGGAGACAAGGTAAGATTTGTTGATGTTTTCATTCATTTTACCGTTAGATAGTAATTTTGCTTCAATATCACATTTACGTTTGACAGAGTTCATTTCAGGATTCTGGTTCGCGCCAGTTCCTCCTGTGAATGATGACGTCAGTGTCGTTTCACAAAATCGTGTTTTACTACTTAACACTTCTGCGTACGGCTTACACAGCTGTGAGAGTAAACGTCAATGTGTTATTTTGTATGTGGCCAGGTTGTAACAATCTAGCAGACGCGCGATACATAAAAATTACAAATGTCATGGACATGGGCTGCAGTTCCGGAAGAACATAGCTAACTTCAGCAATCCAAAAATATATCCAGGATACCGAAATACAATCATTCAAACATATTTCGTTCACATTAATGAACACACAAACATTCAATGAAATACAACGGATTTTGATTTTGAAAATAAAATAATAAATACAAATAAACCACCAATGAGTGGTGACCTCTGGTGGAATGTAATTGCATTAAAAATGGCATAAATGTTATGTACGATAAATGTCAGCACATGGACATTAATTAATAATGTTATGGAATACAGAGGATATATAATTATGACCTAGATGTATATTAGAATAGTATCAGCTGTCAGCTGTCCTATAAAGAGTTTTGGTTTGTTGAAACTTGAAAGCAACTTACATGTCTGGCCCATGATACCAGATTAATCATTATATCGATTAATATATATATATTTATGGAGTTAATTTAGGTTATTGAATACTGTGGACCTCTATGTATTCTTACAGAAACTTCTCACACCACTCCCAATTTCTAGACTATTACTTTGATATCTAGACATAATTATGCACGTTTTCTTTGACCCAGTTATTCAAGTAGTGAATTTTTTGTCATGGCACCGACATAATAAATGCCACACTATCAGCAAGATCTCATCGTCTATATAATTATGTAATTAAGTTTTGTGCGACAATGCCTTCAGTACAGTCTGCATAGCTCCTAAGCTAACAAAAATATCCAGATGTGAATGGGTTTGTCAGTTGTCATGTTAGTGGCACAGTTGTTGAAAGTGGCGCACCATTTTGCCATGGGCTGGGCCCACATCTATGGCTGGGCCCTTACCAATCTGACAGAAACACTGAAGGAAGAGTGGTCTGGTTTATGTCATGTTTGTTTTTAATTGATCAACAAGCCACAGAAGGACACATTGCACACATTATGTAAGAAAGAAAAACAACTTCAGAAAAATCCAACTCTGGCAGGAAAAATCAAAATGTAATCCAGAATACGTGGTTTCCTGGTACGGCTTGGACAACTATGTCAAGTGGGTGTTTGCGAGTCCTATCAAATCTGTCAAAGTCTAGACGATTTAGTGAAGTATATGTGACAGTTGCTATTGTTTCCTTAAAGTACCAAGCAGGTTAAAAATGAATATTGTGATATTTTTAGTTGTCTGTGGTGTAGTTTTTCAGATTCTTCTTTTCAGATGCACCCAGATAGGGCGGGGTTCGGGTTAATGTCATTACGTTTCACTTATCAGATCTGCTCAGGAATAAACTGTAAAGTGCTAAGTGCGGTTCAAAGGATAGAACAGTGCATTGTATAAGAACTTACATAATAATATTTTGGCCAAATTTGTAAGAGGGCTTAGTAGAGTCCTAGACCACCCATGTACCAAGGGCTCAGTGACTGTGTCGTTATTAGTGGCGTATGTCAGTGCAGACTGCATATAAATATGCAGTCTGAACTATACATTATTCTTGCAAGTGCTGATCACCTTCTAAATATAGGTATTATGAACTTACCAAACCGAAGTAGACAATAACCTGTCACCCACAAACCACAGTGGTTGGGCAAATGTTGACCGAGTCATTTGGTTTGTTGCCTAATGGAATTTCAGTTTGGTGGTTTATGTTTTGCCAACATTAGCATCACGGAGCGGAAGTACTGATATGACTATTTTGTGGCGGCAATGGTCTCTATTGCCCTGGCTATCATTGCAACATCGCGATGATGCGGTGAACATAATAATCGCGAGCAACCGGCTGGCCAGTGCAATTACGATAATGGATGTCTACAAGCTTGTGATCTCTCTAATTAGGTGTGTTAGACGACTTTACACTCTAACAATGTGATAACAGTTTAATTGTATCTTGACAACAAAACATGTCAACGTGTACAGGATGAATGTTTTAATATTATAATTAATATTAAATTTGTTTGCAATGTTTATGACAACTTTTCATATGCATTGTTGCTAGTTTCCTTGATATTCATATCCTTACGATAAAAATCACTGAAACGTTTATTCTCATTTATCTATTCCATGTTTTTATGTAAGGTTGATTACTTTGTTATGCCTCAATTCTGCCTTGTATTTAGTAGAAAGTGAACGTAGCATCTGTAAGGAAAATAAGACATAAATGATATTAATTATAGCCATATGTGAACATATTTAGCCTGTGGGTGAATGACTTCCTTTGCCCCTAGATTGCAGCTGGTTGTGCTAAGGACCATTTGGACAAGTGATCACCCCTTTGCCTTTTCCAATGACCAGCTGTTTAATTGCCTGAATCCTTCCTGTGTCTAAGTGTCTAGCTTAGTCTGCATTTGCACATTTCTAACAGTGGATACAGCAAATATACATTTATAAAAAATATTTTTACAATAACTGAATATGTGTTTATTTGATCTATTTATTATTTTTCATTTACATGTTAGCCTAGTAATGATGGTTACATTACATTACAGTGTTTTCCCGGAGTAAAATGATGGGCGGGGTGGTAGCCTGGCAGGGTGAGCTGAGTGGGCACCATAGGCATGATGCAACACTGTGGATCTGCCCCCTGGAACAATTTTTAAAACGACTTTAAATTATTGCATTCTGAAGGGTGTTTAACCTATTCCATGACATATAAAGAGGAAACAAACGCATAACTACATGGTTGCAGCATGTAAACATGTTGATAGTAAGAAATAAGAGTGAGGTGGCAACTTTGGCATAATTTGGGTGAGGTGGCTTAGAAAAACAGCGAGGTGGCACACCTCGCTCATACAGCAGGGGAACACTGCATTAGTTTTGTATTTTAGTAAAATAATAATAATATGATCTTAATTATTTTATCAGCCCATTTGATCTATAACACCTTTTTATTCAAATGTAATATTATTTTAATTATTTATCTATTGTTAATGTACCTTGTATGTATATTTGATGTAAAGCACTCTGGACAACTTTGGATGTGGCACTCAACACAATAAATAAAATTAGTATTATTATAAGACCAACTCTTGTAAAGGGGCCAGGCTCTTGTAAGCTATACTATTTATAGTTACATGAAAGCATCATCCTTGTAACTTGAAAAATGGTCACATCTCTTGTAAGGACCCCTAACCTGAAGCTACCCCACCGTTACATACCCCTAGCACTGCAAGTTTTCCCACGACAGTTCCCCCCTTGAACCCCTTGAAAGATGCCCCCTATGCCTCACAGGATGTTTATTTTAATTCATGTTGTCTTTGAAATGGGAAACTTGATCAGGTTCGGACAGCCTTTGACCTGGGGTAGAAACTTCCACAACAGCCTATAAACAGAAGAAAGAAGATTTATGTTGATGCTGACACTACAGAGAATATTAATTATATCTATAAATAATACAAAGACAATCTTGTGTTATTTTGACATGGCCTAAGGCTTTCACCAGACAGTTAGTAGACAGAGCAAAGAAGATTGTAATGAAGAAGATTTAGCGTCATGGTATAAAGCTTGAATAACATCCAGTAAATATACAGATGAATATTATGCACAACATTGGTCTATTTATATATCTTAAATGTGTTTACTTTGTAAGTGTTGACTTCTCATTGGGGTATAACAACAGGACAACTGTCATTTGACGATATATTCTCTTGTCTTGTATGCAGATAAATAATACCTTTATGTGAGTTTAAAAGTCCAAACAATTTGTTATGTGACTTCACTATTGGCTTAATATAATTTGTTTTTGGCACCTTGATAAAGAACTTGGCGAAATGGTGGCAGTGATACACTGTAACACATTCAGTTTTGAAACTATCCCTTAGATCGATGGTATGTACACAGACTGTGGGACAAAGGTTACCACACTGGCTATAAATGTATGCCACATTTCATAGGAGAGTAACAGGGGAAACCAATTTACAAATAATTGTTATATAATGTATAGAACAGTTGTGAAATTATTTATTTGATTGTGTTTAATATGATAAGTGGCATATCAGTTAACAGGTAGTTATAGTGGGCAAACTATGTTTTAAACAATAACTTAATTGATTGAGTGCATTATGTTGAGTATTAATTGGTCAGTTTTGTAAATAGTTGTAACTTTACCTAACTTGTTATGAACTAATTGGTTGATTATGTTTAGTTTTGTAGATTACTTTACTATAATTAATACTAATGATCAAACTACAAGTATACCATATTAAAAATGGTCATAAATAAACTAAACTACAATATCAGTAACTGTCCGATACAGTTCTGTTGCACACATTTAATTACAGTCATTGCAGTCCTGTCCCAGTGACCCAGATGTAAGGTCACTTGTCCTGTAGACAGACACAGCTCTATGTTTGCCCTTCAGGATATCAAGTGGTCTAATTGAAGCACCCTGGAGAGGGTGTGGGGGGATTGACTGTGACCCTAGACTGCCCAGGGGCCAGTCTGTGCTGATAGCCATGTCCAGTTGATGGACACTTCAGGGAAACCAGACTGGCTTGTTTAGGTCATTAAACCCCTGATATGGGGCTATGTCTGTTTGATGAGCAGGGTGACTTATGCCAGGGTCAGGGCTGGGTGGCTGTCTAGCTTTGGTGGAGAGGGACAATAGGGGCTGATTTGGGGTGTTTTGTCTTCATTGTTATACTGACAAACATACATACAGGCTGTGTTTGTGTGTCTATGATTCTTCTAGAACCTTCTCTCTTGACTATTGCACATTCTGTGGTCATAAGACAAATTGAAATTGCACATTCTGTGACAAACCTTAAATCAATTGTATCATATATATATATATATATATATATATATATATATATATATATATATATATATATATATATATATATATATATGAATGTCATTGTTTATGCACACACTGGTTTGAAATATACATGTAGTATAACATATGTATGTCTAATAATGCAGTATGTCAAATAGGCAAATTATTGTGTCTAATAAACATTGTAATATACACATAAAAGATATAAGGCACAGTGTGTCTATTGTCTAGTATACCTATTATGATGCGTATATAATAGGTAGGCAGTATGCATAATAAATGTGGTGTGTTAAATAGACATGCTGTATGTCTAGCAAACAAACATTAGATATATTTTAATAGACATGTGACATACATAATTGACATACAGTACATAATATATTATAATAATAAACATTCTTTACACAACATGGATTTACAGAGTTTGTGTCGTTTACAGGTGCTTTGTTCTGATACTTGCCAGTCAACACCCTCCCACTCAAAATGTCATCTACAGTCATAATTGTGAATATTCTGCACCCTGTTAACCTGTACAAACATGGCCCTTGGGGTGCACTAATATAGTACCCCCAACGTACCAGTGGTCAAGTGGCCGGAGCCACAAACAAGGGCCATTATATTTCAGACCCTTAACAAGGTTCTGTGTCAAGTTATCGAACGATATCTGTAGTAGGAGATTATCTGAACTATACAGTCACCTCAATAGCTTGTTATGGTTTGTTTGTTGTCTTGTGAAACTGATAAACTTGTTAATCATACAGTGCCTCTAGTTATGTTTATGGAAATAGTCTCATGAAGCACTAAGCAAAAGGTGATTTACATAATCAACCCACATATGATGTTGGATAATTTTGGTTAAATGTGTAATAATTATATATATATATATATATATATATATATATATATATATATATATATATATATATATATAACATACTATAATCTACTTTATGGTATCTGATAATATGGCCACCTCACAATTAGGGTCACCCAGGGATAGTCACAAATAAATTCTAAAAAAGAATTTAAGTACAGGGAATTAGTTCTGCTTAAAATTACGATGACCTTGTTACATTTGAGTCAGTGATTTCTAGCTTTTATCTACTTTTATTAATTATTTTATCTGCACTGTGGCATTATCGACAGTATTGATTTTAGTGCTCTTGTGACATGTGCATTATCATCTCATTTATAACTAAAACAAGAATAAGATCGTTTTATATTAATAATGTATTAATTAGTATCTGGTTAGATTGTGAAGGCAATACAAACACATATAATTATTAATTTAGTTCAAAGACAACCAATAGTTTATTAATAAATTAATAATCTTTATATGGTAAATAATATTTATGTAATTTGGGGAGATCCCTTTATCATTCTGTCATTTCACATTTTCGTTTGTTTCCTTTATATGGTCTGCTGAGTCCATTCCCCATTTCACCAGCTTCCGTACCAAACTCACTCCTGCTATCACAATGCAGTACGTTTGTGCCACAGATATCAGATATTATAGCAGAACACTGGTGCCAACGATTTATCAAGAGAGAGCAGATCTGTTGAACGAGGCGGCATATCTTCAAGATACCCACGCATTTCCCAGAAAAGTTATTCTTGCAATTTTGCAGCCGGTAGATGCCAAGTTGCTGCTGAACGATGCATCTCTGTACTTCCTGTTCTGTTCGTTGTTTCAACATTATCATAACTGACCAACAGGTCGCTGTAATTATTACTTCCGGGGGATTCTTCTGGAATCTTCACCCATGTGTCCGAGGTTGCCCCTTGAAGATTGCGCATTGGTCATAAAACAAACTTTGAATCATCAGAACATACTGATGTAGATGACCAAAGTGTCTTTATGATACCATTGCTTGGATGCGTGGTGATAGAAGTGCCTTATGATTCAGTTTAACCATGTTCTTACATATGCGTCTTATCTGCATTCTGCCCCTGCTATTAACCCCTTCTGTAGATGGTCAGTGGCAGTATAAAGGTTAAATACTACATTGGTAGGAATTCAGTTCTATTAAAACCTGCGATGTGCTATTGTGTGTGTATTCTACAAGTTTACGTTCTCTTAAATACATTGTTTGCAACAATAACCAAGAATGTAGTGATGGTCTTGAAATATTTCACAAAATCTCCTCCCTCCCCTGGCATAAACAGTTACCTTAAAAAATATTGAATAAGAAAGAAACTAGAAATTATAACACATGTATTATATACCTCAATAGTCATCGTTATGTAATTGTCCCGATATATACCTGGGTAAGTGTGATGATAATAGTGATCTGATTTAAATTTTCTTAAGTCCATTTGCTTCAAGAAGGTCAGATTTTTCTGGGAAACTTATATCTGTTTCTTTTATATGCATTTTGATTTGGCAACTGGCACAAGTTTATGTTAATCTTATATACATATCATTGTAAATATTTGCATGGGCAGGTTATAGGCCATAATTTATGATGGAAAATTGCAACAATGCCAAAAATAGTAATGAAATACATGTCAATCTATTAATGTAGAAAACCTGCGTGCAATGTAAATAGGGCAGGTAATCTTGGCACACTTAATGTTACATAATACACCTACATGCTGTGCTGGTTTAAATAGAATTCACTTTTTCATTGTTCGGTTGTACTTGTGTAGTCTAGCCTTTAAGTGATTCAGTCTGCATTGGTGGGTTCCCATGCTGCGAACGTCTGTTTTTTAATTATCAAACTTTTCTGTTAAATGTGGCGAAAATCGAAAGAAAAAATACAATTTGAACCATTGTAATAACACAAAACATTGATATGCCCATTAAACAAAAGGTCTTAATATTATGCATCTAGTAAATAAGATTACTTAACAGAATAATGATGAAAAATAACATACAATATTATCTAGAATTACTAGTTTACCAATCTAGTGCACCAGTTATCACCATTATAATGGGGCCATCTGGTCATTCACTTAAAAAAATGTAGCATATCAAAACATGCGAGTAAATAACTCTAAATAACAAATGTTGTGTTTAAACAAAATTGCCAGTTGGTAAACCACAAATAAATGGTCTCAGGACTTGAATGAACAGAGAAATTAGGCAAGTGGATCTCGCTACCTAGGAGGTAATGCACTTACACTATTGCAGAGATGTATACTTTTCTTCCACCTTCTGGTGACCAACAGACTAAATAGCAATATGCAGCAGCATGACACCAAATTGAGGGCGTTTATAATAATTTATTTAAATAAACCACAATTTTATGTAGATTGATTGGTTTGTTGTAAAAAAAATTCCAACTATATTCCATGTATCTAAAGTTTAGACGGTGCATTCATGATTGAAAGCTGCATATCATTTACTTGGTGCATCCTATCGCATTCTGTGGCATGCATATATCATTATATCTATAGGTATTCTTTGGCCATCCAAAAATATCTAGTGTACTATAACGAAAGTTAATATACCTATTGACTCATTTTATAATCTGAATCAGGAATGCATTAATAATTTTGTTTTTATAATGCAATTCTGATGAACAGTGCAGATGAAGAAATGTATTGAAATATCATGCGTGTGTATTTGACAGTATCCAAATTCGTACAGGATAGAAAGTAGTTGAGTCCATAACGTGGCTGGCTATAAGCCTCAGAGTTCTACTTCCTGGCCTATTCAGCTAACAGCTGTAGGGACTCAGCTGCTCTAATGGGCTACTACCTCCAGCCCCAGCAGCCAGCAGTATTCATAGGAAGTAAAATGTGAACGCTTTATGTCACCTCGTTGTAAAGGTTGCATAGTCAGAGGTTTGTTGTTTTTAAATGTCAGACAAATCGGTATTGCAAAGTTAAAATAAATAGTATGCATGATTGTTTATATGCACAAATGTGCACATGAATACATGCACTTAATTGTTGTGCACTGTGTGGATATTGTATCATTGCTCCAGCTGGATCTACTTTTAGATGTGAAGTTGAAATTTGGTCCACTTGCCTCATCAACCAAAGAACGTGTTTGTTTTGTGATACTTGCAAGGTTATTTATGCTAATCTGACAGGTTCAGTTCATGAATATGCCACTGTTATGTAGATAAAACAACAATTTTCTTTTGAACAGAATTGGACTGATAGTTTGAATATATAGGAACTCTTGTATATTTGCAAAATCTGTACTATATTAAAATCCATGCAGCTGCAATATAATGCATATTTTATTAGGTGTTTTTAAAACCAGTCGGCGGATAGCAAAAGTCAATCTTTAGAAGTTGAGAGAAATAGCTACCTTATCAAGGGGTGGGGTGTTTTCTGGGGTTGTATGGTGGGAGAATGCGGAGGTTGGGAGGTAGACAGCCGCAGGGTGAGATAGAGTTCAGTTTGGTCTAAGCAGTGAACTGACAGCCCGGCCAGATAGTCTACTTCTAGTCTAGGGCACTGGCCAATCAGGTAGATTCTAACACCATCTGCTTGGTCCGTCAGTCTCCAGACAAAGTAGGTCATATTCATCCCAGGTCTCACTAAGATGATGTCATCTGGGCTGAGGAGGGCAGCACGTTTCGGAGTCACGTGATACAAGTTAAAAAACGCACCCATTATGTCTTGTTTGATTTGTGAAACAAATCGTTCGTATGTGGCATGGTTTCAGTGGCACAGGATTAACTCTGATGGCTTAGGGTTGGATTAATTTTTGGGTCCGTATTTAGGGGTCTAGTTGGTGTGTGGAAACACAGGTGGCTCTGTAATGGTAAAATATTACCCAGATGTATGTGATGTCATTGTTCTGCTGTTGATTGAAATTCGTGGAATATTAGCAGATGCAGGACTTGGTATATTTCATCATCTCTTTGTTCAGTAATAAACCATACTGAGCAATGGTGTCCTTGACATCCCATGCTATTTTACAAACAGATAAGACTGTTGTAGATTTATAATTTTTGCACTGATTACTCCATCGTCAACTGTACAGTTCTAAGAACGTACCTACAACCACTTTCTCTTCCGTGCTCATTTAAAGACTGATATGAAATGTGATAATCATTGAGGGCGGTTTCCTTTGATCACAACTGGGGCCTGCCACAGTAACCCAATCTGTTCAACTGGCCTTTCAATTAGGGCTGATAACTGGTGATATCTGGGGCAGACAGTACATGCACCTCTCACAGAGGCCTGGTTGACAGGTTGTATATGTACAGTTATTTTATGAGGACCGATGATTTGTAACATAACATTTTGTGGGGGCTGGGGGTGGGTGTAAAATGTGTTAACGGGATTACATATATATCATTTTAATTTTTTAGTATTATATTAATGGATACATTAGGAGAAGTCTTTATTTCACAGCTAAATTTAATAAAGAAATAATTTTTTCATATGTATATAATTGCCCACTGCGCAATAACAGTTTGACAGATCAGAGGTTGCAAAACTTGAGCTTATCTACAATTCAGTTAGTGCAGATAACTAACTTGTGATAACAAATTTCCTTTGACTAGAAGCTTTGTTCAGTTGTGAGTGCAAAGTACATTGTGGTTGGAGTTGACATAACTGCTCACTCTGTATGTGGTTGTGTTGCTTTTGATGTGGAATTAAAAATTACATATTGGCGTAAATATTTCATTACATTAGAAAAGGTGCATGAAATTTTGATTATTTTAACAAGGTATCATTAAAAATTAATTTGTGGAGTTCAAGCTAAAGTAATGATCATCCAGCTGACCCCTGACCCCTGACCCCTTGTTTTGTCACAGCTTTTGGAAACCAAGTACACACAAGTTGACATCACTTGTCCGAAAGAACCAAATAAACATCATCTTTGTGAAGTATTGGTGATGACTGTGAATACTTCAATGACTACAATTTGATATTGATTCATTTAAGAAATAGCAAAACTGCAGTTTTAAGTGCTTTAATATCACTTTAAAATGATATGAATGCTAACATGTGTGTATGTGTGCATGCATGCGGCACATGTGCAAACATAGAATACTTGGTTCAGGTGACATTTGTTTTCTGAATGGATACCGTTAATGCATTTTACAATACTATTTAACCCTCTGACTTCCATAACATATCCCCAAATCTGATATGTTCTCATTATATATATATATATATATATATGTTCCCATTAACCCTTTCACACCTGGATAAATGTTCCACATTTCCTCCCGGAGTCTCCTCCAGTGATGGGGATAAATAATTAGGAAGTGATATTCTCGTCCTTCTTGCTGGGAAACTTGCCTAGGACCTCTGTCAACCTGCATCCTGCCTGTGGCGTATGTTCCCCGCCAGACCATAGATGATGTTATAGATTCATTCATCGTACATCACCTCTACGGCACCGGCAACTTTCACAGGGTTAAATCAAGTCACACGATGTTGCATAACTGTTGCTATAAGACTCTGCAGTGGTTTACAGTTTCCTGCTTAATGCATAGACTCAAGGTTCACAAACTTGGGTTCTAAACTGATAAATGAAGGTCGTATCAATGCAGCTACTTTCCTGTGGAATAACTATTGACATGAACTGGTGCGGAGATAAACTGTACTGGAGACTTCTGCCATTTGCACAGAGGCTTGGATTACGCTTAAGGTTACGGGTCTAACCTTGGTGATGCAACTTGTACTTAGGGGTCTAGGGTCTAGAATTAAGACAGGGTACTGGCTGCAGTTAATTCATTGGGGTCTAAGATTATACGATTACCTTACTAGCGCAGTCCGGAGACAAGTTACCATGGTTTATACTGCAGCTATTGTTCTTAACTGGGAAGATGGTATAATATTTATATACACATGTTGAAAAGGATGTAGATAATTACAACAACATTGGCGTAAAGGTGTTCAGTTTGGTATATAATAAAATATATATTTTAAAACAAAATTAGGTCATGACCTTCAGTGCATAGGCACAATGATTATATGCATGCATATATTTATGCATTTTTAGTGTTACTTGGTAATAAACTATCTTACTTAATATGTATATATACATGTATGCATGCATGCATCCACACATGCGCACACAGCCACACATACATGCGCACACAGAATTATTGCATAATTGTTGCAATATTTATTGGACATGCATCTAGATCTCAGTATACGTATTGCGTTCTGACTTCTGAACCACGTAGCTGTAACCTTACCAGGATGCACTGCAACATTTCCCATCATGCAAGTGGTAATGTGAGAATGTCAGCGTAATCATAAATGAGAATTGTCATGATTGCGTGTCCGTCTCCAGGCACCAGGAACCTGGTATCTAAGCACCCGGAAATCTTCTCGCAGTTGCCATAGTTACCATGCACGCTTTATCAGTTTAACTCCTGGATTGATAACTTCTGCCAGCCCAGGGCCAGTGGAAAGTCTCATGTCAAGGTGACTTTGTGATAAATCTTCATCCATGTGTTCAGTACGTCATCCTCTGTACCCAGTTCTTTCTTCACTCGTCTGCTTTAGCTTAGTTGTCGTAGAAAGTAGATAAGGTGAACCTAAAAATTTATTTCATGGTTGTATATACAGCTGTACGCACAATTTCATTGAATCTTCAGGAAGCGAACAGTTTGATATTAATTAATGCAGGATGGTTTTAAATATTGATCATGTAATCATTGGTGATTTAGCAAACATTTAGTTACTTGTAGGAACGGTCTGTGTAAATATCATTGTATTCCTGTACGGTTACTGAAGAGGGGAATGTAAGACGATGTCGCAGGAAAAGAAGTCACAGAAAGTCACAATTTTAAATAATTTTAAGGTTCATTGTAAGCAGATTAGGTGAATACTTTTGATAATCTAAATTAAGCTAAGAGTAACAGCAAATATAGTGCATTAGGGAGTCATTTGATGACAGTCACATACCTCATTTGGGTCTAAATGTCGATAAATATGTTCAAGGCTTGTTGTATTGTTGGAATAGTCATTACAATCACCACCATTGGTTGTGTGCCACTGTATGTGACAACATGTGACAACATGTGACACTGTAGCAGAGTCTCTGTGGAATTATCTTAATCATCAAACTCAATTGTCTTGAATTATCAATACAAATGTGTAAGTGTTTTCTATTTAACACATGTTTTTAATTAATATTTTTCTAAATTGTCCTGCAACAGTTTCCTAGCCTAAAGGGTGACTTTATTTCTCTGGATTTTTCCTGTGACTTTATTTGTGTCCGTAGAAAAGTTCACGAGACTGGGTGCGGAAGTAATGAGTGTAACAGATGAGAATTTATTGTTACAACACCTGCCCCAACACTCAACATGTGCACAACTACACCCAACACGCAAAACAAACCAAAGTTTACAGTTCTGAGTATTTCCCACGCAAACCTACTAATTAACTTTTCACGACTTTATTACATGTTACGTAGTTCAAAAGGCGCAGTCACAACCTAAAACACCTTGTCATGTTCCAGGTAACTGCTTAATGGTCCATTACGCAGTGTTATTTAATGAAGAGTTTGGTCTGTAATAGGTCCCATCGAAAAAATATGGTCCAGGGCTGCCCAATGAGTGGGGGAACAACACATGGTAATGGGCTCCTAGCAGTTTGGATTTGTCTATTGGCGGGAATTTTGTTAGATTATGACAAAGCAGCTGAGAAAAATCTTAAATTTCTTCACGGCCACTGGATTCTTTTTTGGAGTCTTATAAGCAGAACAAGTTTTGTCAAAATCTCCTATAGCGAGCTCTTAAAATGTCTGTCAGTGTTTATAAATTGGCCAAATAATGCTGCCATGAGGTGTGTTGGTGTGTAAATGGCAAAATATAATTATGATTCTGGGCAATCCACTCAAAATTAGTGGAAAAAGTGACCCAAATTTGGGTTGTAACCCAGTGTTTAAGAACTGTGAGATAACATATTTCAGATGTAACATAGTTTGGATATTCCATGTTTTCTGTGTGTTCTACCATTTAACTGTTGATATACCTAATCAGTTTCATTAGTACACATCATGATTTAAAATATTAGTTTTCTAGGTCCAACATTTCTGTGACACATGACAGGAAGTGAAACTGTGGTGTGACTCCCCAGTGTGAAAGGAATGAACCTGTCATGTTTTCTTTGATATGGTAGTGCAGACGTACTAAACAGACCAGTGACCCTTCTTTCACCAACTTTGTTAAGAGCTCTTAAACCCAATTTTGATACTTAACAGTGATCTTGAATATCGGAAAATTGTCAACACCATGACTGTGCCAGCGTGACATTGTCACTGGGGTGTCATGGAAATAATGTCCTTGGTAATATCACCATGAATATTTCCATTTAATGACATGGTCCCCAGAGCCGAGTTTCTTCTGTAGAAAAGAAACTAAAATTCCCTGGCTTTGAAGAACAAAACCATTTAGATTACTTACCCCCTCATTCCAAGTAACCGTTTGAAGTATAAGTGTTGCAGATTCTGGTGTTTGGGTTGACCTGTTGACCCCTACTTGACCACACATGTAACATACCCCTTAAAATGTCTCACAGCACATTTGTGTCATTTGTGAATAAAAATAATGGTCTTTTCTAAGAACTTTCAGCGGTATCTATCGAAGGGATAATTGCGAGAAATTGCTAAGATTCAAGTTTTATGTCGGTTTGATTTCACACCAGTTATTTTTACTTCCAACCAGTTATAAAGTCAATAACTGTAGCTTCCACAAATGAATTCCACCCTTTTGAGCTGACATGACTGATTACAAAAATTTTTATTAACCCACAAATTTTTTTTTAATATCCTTTAAAAAAAAATTCAAAATTTCAGCATTTTCTAATGAATGAAATTTTACGCCAATAGAATTTTTAAAAAAATTTGGATTTGTTAAGTCCCCTTACAAAATCAAAGCAACACAACACATACGAGTGAGAGTTATGTTAATCCAAACCACAATGTACTTTGCACTCACAACTTGAACAAAGTTCTAGTAAAGGAAATTTGTTATCACAAGTTGTTACGCACTAACTGAATTGTAAGATAAGCTCAAGTTTTGCAACCTCTATCTGTCAAACTGTTTTTACTTGCAAGGGGAAAGAATGTATATAATCTAAAAAATTAATGTTATATGAAATTTTAACTTAAAAAAATTTAATGTTCATTAAATCTAAAAAATTAATATAAATTAACCTTAAACATTATTCTCCGAACCCAACAGCCCTGGCCAAACAATTTTATTTCAAGTCATCGGTAAAAAATTTTAAACCCCTCATTACAATTTTGTAAAAGCCTCTTTGAGACGTCTATGTACATACAGGTTCATGCCCCAGGGGAAATTACACCAGTTATCACTTTAAAATGTGAAAAAAGTTGCCAGTATTTTTAAACAGATGTGTATAAACTGATGGCATTCCACGAATTGTACAACAGAAACGAACCAAACTAAATTTTAATCGGGAATATTATATTCAACCCGTTTTAAACACAAAACCCCCAAATTTTGGGGTACGTTTTCCCCCTTAAGTTGAGTGGATAATCCCAGAATCAAAAATTTTATTTAAAATCAACAACATGGTCTTATTTGTTTTAAACTGAGACATTGTTGATGCTCAAGGAAATTTGAAAAACTTTTTTTACTGAACAAAAATTTAAATTCCAGTCCGTGCTTGCTAATATTTTCTCACGCTTGTCAAATCAACAAAATTCCACCGCAATGACAAATCACAAATAAAACCCATTAATGTTTTTCCAAATTCATTGAGCCACTGGTTTCAAACCATTACATAACCTTTTAAATTAACGACCCAAAACATTAATCAACCTAACCATGCAAAGGTGTTTTATCTACTGGCTTTCTGAACTACCGTCATGAATAAACGAAAAACGATTTGGTTTCTGGAAAATTAAACTAAACATTGGGGCTGTTTGTGTTCAACAATGTAAGGGCAGTTGTAACATACTCCTGAAACTGCTACTTTCCGACCCAGCCTCTGACACATTTCAACGTGACACTGGCACAATTCATGAAACTGCTCTTTGGGCTAGGACTGACGGACCAAGTGTTAGTTAAAAAAAGTGTAAATAGAACACTTTCACCAGATGGCATCCTAGACAAGAATGTTAGATATTCCGGATTTCTCTCAGTTCACAAATGTTGAACAAAGTTAACATCGATCTTAACCTGGTGGTTTTCTACCTTTCCACAAACCCCGAACATTTTCATCACATATAGACCCCAAAAGTATCATTTCACAATGACCCCTAATGATAATGGTAGTGAATTTTACCCCAACTTCTAAAATTTGATTTAATGTATTCCCTAATGGTTTTAATGAACCACAAATAAAATAGTGACTTATATGTGCATCCTTTTGGAATTTTAATTCCTTCATTAAGAACCGTACAAATTTTGAATTACAAAAAGTTCCTAAAGTCAAATTTGCTATCAGCAATTTAAACTGTAAATTTAAAAATTGTTTTTTTATCAAACTAAGTGCTCTAAATTCATGAAATTGAAGCCTGTAATTTGGGCATAAATAATTTTTAGGTCAATTATCACACAAACAAAACGAATTAAAAAAAAACTGCTGATGAACACAATGGACTGAAATTATCAACAAGTCAACCAAATTGAAAATAACTTTCCAGCCCTGGGGCAAGAAAATCCAATCCAAAGTGCACAACAATAAAGTGCATGTAATTCTATGGCCCTGCAATTTGTCTATAAAACCATCCTGCATATATTTAAGTTAACGAATACGTTTGCAGAATTAAAACGCAAACTTCTGTCTAATCACCTTTAAATTTGCAAAATTTTCAATTTTACTTTCCATGAATATTGCTGGCTTGTGGCATTTTATGCTTTGATGAAACATGAAAAATGTTAATAAATAGGTTCTATTAAAGTAGAAAATCTAATTAAATGGCTTAATCAGCCAGCACTTAATGTCTCCCCTAATTTCGTTTAAATAGTTCAATTTTGGTTACTTACAAATACACCTTTACGCAATGTTTTTTTAATTATCAATTTTTTACTGTGTTCATAAATTACAATTATTTAAAACAATATTCATTAAACCATTAACCTTTTCAGATGTATAAAATGATAATCTAGCCAATATTACAAAATTTCGTTTAATAGTCCCAGATATTTATAAGATTGCATCACAATTAATACCTAAAAATAATAATGTTTGCATTGCACAGAAATCCATAGGTTTATGCCCCAGTAAATTATAGTTTTCCACAGAAATGCACTTACACTATTGCAGAGATGTATACTTTCTTCCATTCTGGTGACCAACAGACTAATAGAAAATATGCACACATGACACCCAAATTGGGGCGTTTAATAATAATTTATTTAAAATAAACCACAATTTATGAGATTGATTGGTTTGTTGTAAAAAAAATTCCAACTATATTCCATACTAAAGTTAGACGGTGCATTATGATTGAAAGTGCATATATTTATTGTGACCTATCGCATTTGGGAATGTTATATCATTATATCTATAGGTATTCCTTTGGCCATTCCAAAAATTTTCTAGTGTACTATACGAAGTTAAATACCATTGACTCATTTTAAACTGAATCAGGAATGCATTAAAATTTTGTTTTTAAAAATGCAATTCTATAAATTGAGATGAAGAAAGTATTGAAATATCACGTGTGTATTTGACAGTATCCAATTCGTACAGGATAAAAGTAGTTGATCCATAACGTGGCGGTATAAGCCTAGAGTTCTACTTCCTGGCCTATTCACTAACAGTTTGTAAAAACTCACTGCTCTAATGGCTATACCCAGCCCCAAAAAGCACCACAGATCATAGGAAGTAAAATGTAACGCTTATGTCACCCGTTGTAAAGGTTCATAGTCAAAGGTTTGTGTTTTAAATTAGTGGTATTGCAAATTAAAATAAATAAGTATGAAATTGATTGTTTATATGCACAAATGTGCAATGAATACATGACTTATTTGTTTGCATGTGTGGAAATTGATCTTCTCCAGCGGGATCTATTTTAAAATTTAAAAAATTGAAATTTGGTCCCTTCCTCACCCAACCAAAAACTGTTTGTTTTGTGATCCTTGCAAGGTTATTTATCAACTGAACCAGGTCAGTTATGAATATGACTGTTTGTAGATAAAACAACAATTTTTTTTGAACAAAATTGGACTGATAGTTTGAATATAAGGAACCTCCCTTGTTATATTTGCAAATCGTCTATATTAAAATAGCAGCGCAAATTAAATGTTTTTTTTAGGTGTTTTTAAAACCAGTCGGCGGAATAGGCAAAATAATCTTAGAAGTTAGAGAAATAGCTACCTTATAAAGGGGTGGGGTTTTTCTGGGGTTGTATGTGGGAGAATCCAGGTTATAGACACCCGCAGGTGAACAATCACTTTTTTTCTAAGTAGTGAACTGACAGCCCGGCCAGATAGTCTACCTAGTCTAGGGCACTGGCCAATCGGTAGATTTAACAAAAAAATCGCTTGGCCCTTTTTAGTTCCAGGACAAAGTAGGTCATATTCATCCCAGGTCTCACTAAGATGATGTCATCTGGGCTGAGGAGGGCAGCACGTTTCGGAGTCACGTTACAGAGTTACAAGTTAAAAAACGCACCCATTATGTCTTGTTTAATTTGTGAAACAAATCGTTCGTATGTGGCATGGTTTCAGTGGCACAGGATTAACTCTGATGGCTTAGGGTTGGATTAATTTTTGGGTCCGTATTTAGGGGTCTAGTTGGTGTGTGGAAACACAGGTGGCTCTGTAATGGTAAAATATTACCCAGATGTATGTGATGTCATTGTTCTGTTGTTGATTGAAATTCGTGGAATATTAGCAGATGCACGACTTGGTATATTTCATCATCTCTTTGTTCAGTAATAAACCATACTGAGCAATGGTGTCGTTGACATCCCATGCTATTTTACAAACAGATAAGACTGTTGTAGATTTATAATTTTTGCACTGATTACTCCATCGTCAACTGTACAGTTCTAAGAACGTACCTACAACCACTTTCTCTTCCGTGCTCATTTAAAGACTGATATGAAATGTGATAATCATTGAGGGCGGTTTCCTTTGATCACAACTGGGGCCTGCCACAGTAACCCAATCTGTTCAACTGGCCTTTCAATTAGGGCTGATAACTGGTGATATCTGGGGCAGACAGTACATGCACCTCTCACAGAGGCCTGGTTGACAGGTTGTATATGTACAGTTATTTTATGAGGACCGATGATTTGTAACATAACATTTTGTGGGGGCTGGGGGTGGGTGTAAAATGTGTTAACGGGATTACATATATATCATTTTAATTTTTTAGTATTATATTAATGGATACATTAGGAGAAGTCTTTATTTCACAGCTAAATTTAATAAAGAAATAATTTTTTCATATGTATATAATTGCCCACTGCGCAATAACAGTTTGACAGATCAGAGGTTGCAAAACTTGAGCTTATCTACAATTCAGTTAGTGCAGATAACTAACTTGTGATAACAAATTTCCTTTGACTAGAAGCTTTGTTCAGTTGTGAGTGCAAAGTACATTGTGGTTGGAGTTGACATAACTGCTCACTCTGTATGTGGTTGTGTTGCTTTTGATGTGGATGAATGATTTAATAAATCAAAAAAAACATATTGGCGTAAATATTTCATTACATTAGAAAAGGTGCATGAAATTTTGATTATTTTAACAAGGTATCATTAAAAATTAATTTGTGGAGTTCAAGCTAAAGTAATGATCATCCAGCTGACCCCTGACCCCTGACCCCTTGTTTTGTCACAGCTTTTGGAAACCAAGTACACACAAGTTGACATCACTTGTCCGAAAGAACCAAATAAACATCATCTTTGTGAAGTATTGGTGATGACTGTGAATACTTCAATGACTACAATTTGATATTGATTCATTTAAGAAATAGCAAAACTGCAGTTTTAAGTGCTTTAATATCACTTTAAAATGATATGAATGCTAACATGTGTGTATGTGTGCATGCATGCGGCACATGTGCAAACATAGAATACTTGGTTCAGGTGACATTTGTTTTCTGAATGGATACCGTTAATGCATTTTACAATACTATTTAACCCTCTGACTTCCATAACATATCCCCAAATCTGATATGTTCTCATTATATATATATATATATATATATGTTCCCATTAACCCTTTCACACCTGGATAAATGTTCCACATTTCCTCCCGGAGTCTCCTCCAGTGATGGGGATAAATAATTAGGAAGTGATATTCTCGTCCTTCTTGCTGGGAAACTTGCCTAGGACCTCTGTCAACCTGCATCCTGCCTGTGGCGTATGTTCCCCGCCAGACCATAGATGATGTTATAGATTCATTCATCGTACATCACCTCTACGGCACCGGCAACTTTCACAGGGTTAAATCAAGTCACACGATGTTGCATAACTGTTGCTATAAGACTCTGCAGTGGTTTACAGTTTCCTGCTTAATGCATAGACTCAAGGTTCACAAACTTGGGTTCTAAACTGATAAATGAAGGTCGTATCAATGCAGCTACTTTCCTGTGGAATAACTATTGACATGAACTGGTGCGGAGATAAACTGTACTGGAGACTTCTGCCATTTGCACAGAGGCTTGGATTACGCTTAAGGTTACGGGTCTAACCTTGGTGATGCAACTTGTACTTAGGGGTCTAGGGGGGGGGGGGGGGGGGGGGGGGGGGGGGGGGGGGGGGGGGGGGGGGGGGGGGGGGGGGGGGGGGGGGGGGGGGGGGGGGGGGGGGGGGGGGGGGGGGGGGGGGGGGGGGGGGGGGGGGGGGGGGGGGGGGGGGGGGGGGGGGGGGGGGGGGGGGGGGGGGGGGGGGGGGGGGGGGGGGGGGGGGGGGGGGGGGGGGGGGGGGGGGGGGGGGGGGGGGGGGGGGGGGGGGGGGGGGGGGGGGGGGGGGGGGGGGGGGGGGGGGGGGGGGGGGCCAAATAATGCTGCCATGAGGTGTGTTGGTGTGTAAATGGCAAAATATAATTATGATTCTGGGCAATCCACTCAAAATTAGGGGAAAAAAGTGACCCAAATTTGGGTTGTAACCCAGTGTTTAAGAACTGTGAGATAACATATTTCAGATGTAACATAGTTTGGATATTCCATGTTTTCTGTGTGTTCTACCATTTAACTGTTGATATACCTAATCAGTTTCATTAGTATTTACAAGTTATTTTATGCAAAATTTATTTTAACTGTACTTAAAATAATTCAATTTAAGCTAATATGATTCAATTGCCCTGAACTGACCCCTATTTTAATTTTGAACAATGTAAAATTTTGCATAATTGAAAAAATTTTAAAGATATTGTGAAGTATTAAGGGTTGAATTTAATTGCATCAATTTTTATTATTCATTGTAAAAAGAAAATAACATAGTTCTTCACTTTAAAACAATGAATCCACAATTTTTAGTGTCAGATGGAATGTAGATTAAAATAAATAACTTGTCGGTGACATGTTTGGGTTAATCATTTTAAATCATTTAACCTTACCATAACTTTAATCCCAATTAAAGTTTTTAATAATATATATTAATAGTTCCATAACCCTTTCAAACCGGATAAGTAATTTTCGGAGCCCCCAGTTGGGGAAAAATTGGAAGGTTTTTTCCTTCTTCTGGGAATTCAAAGACCTCGTAAGGCCCCTGCTAGGATTTCCCCGGGAATGAATGTTATAAATCATTTCGTAAACCCTTCGGCAAATTTAAAGGGGAAAATAATACAGTGTAATTTTTGCTATAGTTGGGTTACAGTTTCGTTAACTAGAAAGGGTTCAAAATTGTTTAACTGAAAATAAGGTGATCAATGGATTTCCGGGGAAATAAATTGAAATTGAAGGGGAACTGAAATTTATTTAAAAGGCTTGGATAGTTAGGTGGGGGTTTAACTGGGTGAATTAAATTGGGGTTTTGGGGGTCTAAAATTTAAGAAAAGGATAGTGCAGTAATTTTGGGGTTAAATTAAATTTAGGCGAGAAATTTTTAATTTGGTTTATCTGGTTTGTTTTAATGGAAATGGATAATTCCATTAAAAGGGTGTAAATAAAACAACATTGGGAAAAGGGGTTAGTTTGGTAAATTAATAATAAAAATTTAGGCATGCTCAGAAAACAAATTACAGCAATATTTTGTTTTAGTTTTCTTTTTTCCTTTTAAGGGATTATACATGATCACATGCCCAACCCCCCGCCCCCTGCCACACGAATTTTCTATTTGAAAATTTAGGACATGCCTTTATTTATTTTGCTATTTAAAAGATTAATTTTAAAGAGGGGGTTTTTTTGGGTTTGGGTTCAAAATCAAAAAATTTAATTTTTTCCCTGGGGGAAAGAAAGGGTTTCCCAAAATTTTGGGAGTGGGTTTTCCCCGCGTTACATTTCCCCCCAAAATACCCCCGGGGGGGGAAAGGTCAGTAATTTTTTTTTAAAATTTTTTTCCAAAAAAAATTTGTTTTTTAAAAATTTTTGTTTTTTCCCTAAAAAAAAATTTTAAAATTTTTTAATTTTTTAAAAGGTTGGCTTTCATTAATTTGAAAAAAAAAAAAAGGGATTTTAAACATTTTAAAATTTTTCCCCCTTTTTAAAAAAAAAAAAATCTAGAATTAAGACAGGGTACTGGCTGCAGTTAATTCATTGGGGTCTAAGATTATACGATTACCTTACTAGCGCAGTCCGGAGACAAGTTACCATGGTTTATACTGCAGCTATTGTTCTTAACTGGGAAGATGGTATAATATTTATATACACATGTTGAAAAGGATGTAGATAATTACAACAACATTGGCGTAAAGGTGTTCAGTTTGGTATATAATAAAATATATATTTTAAAACAAAATTAGGTCATGACCTTCAGTGCATAGGCACAATGATTATATGCATGCATATATTTATGCATTTTTAGTGTTACTTGGTAATAAACTATCTTACTTAATATGTATATATACATGTATGCATGCATGCATCCACACATGCGCACACAGCCACACATACATGCGCACACAGAATTATTGCATAATTGTTGCAATATTTATTGGACATGCATCTAGATCTCAGTATACGTATTGCGTTCTGACTTCTGAACCACGTAGCTGTAACCTTACCAGGATGCACTGCAACATTTCCCATCATGCAAGTGGTAATGTGAGAATGTCAGCGTAATCATAAATGAGAATTGTCATGATTGCGTGTCCGTCTCCAGGCACCAGGAACCTGGTATCTAAGCACCCGGAAATCTTCTCGCAGTTGCCATAGTTACCATGCACGCTTTATCAGTTTAACTCCTGGATTGATAACTTCTGCCAGCCCAGGGCCAGTGGAAAGTCTCATGTCAAGGTGACTTTGTGATAAATCTTCATCCATGTGTTCAGTACGTCATCCTCTGTACCCAGTTCTTTCTTCACTCGTCTGCTTTAGCTTAGTTGTCGTAGAAAGTAGATAAGGTGAACCTAAAAATTTATTTCATGGTTGTATATACAGCTGTACGCACAATTTCATTGAATCTTCAGGAAGCGAACAGTTTGATATTAATTAATGCAGGATGGTTTTAAATATTGATCATGTAATCATTGGTGATTTAGCAAACATTTAGTTACTTGTAGGAACGGTCTGTGTAAATATCATTGTATTCCTGTACGGTTACTGAAGAGGGGAATGTAAGACGATGTCGCAGGAAAAGAAGTCACAGAAAGTCACAATTTTAAATAATTTTAAGGTTCATTGTAAGCAGATTAGGTGAATACTTTTGATAATCTAAATTAAGCTAAGAGTAACAGCAAATATAGTGCATTAGGGAGTCATTTGATGACAGTCACATACCTCATTTGGGTCTAAATGTCGATAAATATGTTCAAGGCTTGTTGTATTGTTGGAATAGTCATTACAATCACCACCATTGGTTGTGTGCCACTGCATGTGACAACATGTGACAACATGTGACACTGTAGCAGAGTCTCTGTGGAATTATCTTAATCATCAAACTCAATTGTCTTGAATTATCAATACAAATGTGTAAGTGTTTTCTATTTAACACATGTTTTTAATTAATATTTTTCTAAATTGTCCTGCAACAGTTTCCTAGCCTAAAGGGTGACTTTATTTCTCTGGATTTTTCCTGTGACTTTATTTGTGTCCGTAGAAAAGTTCACGAGACTGGGTGCGGAAGTAATGAGTGTAACAGATGAGAATTTATTGTTACAACACCTGCCCCAACACTCAACATGTGCACAACTACACCCAACACGCAAAACAAACCAAAGTTTACAGTTCTGAGTATTTCCCACGCAAACCTACTAATTAACTTTTCACGACTTTATTACATGTTACGTAGTTCAAAAGGCGCAGTCACAACCTAAAACACCTTGTCATGTTCCAGGTAACTGCTTAATGGTCCATTACGCAGTGTTATTTAATGAAGAGTTTGGTCTGTAATAGGTCCCATCGAAAAAATATGGTCCAGGGCTGCCCAATGAGTGGGGGAACAACACATGGTAATGGGCTCCTAGCAGTTTGGATTTGTCTATTGGCGGGAATTTTGTTAGATTATGACAAAGCAGCTGAGAAAAATCTTAAATTTCTTCACGGCCACTGGATTCTTTTTTGGAGTCTTATAAGCAGAACAAGTTTTGTCAAAATCTCCTATAGCGAGCTCTTAAAATGTCTGTCAGTGTTTATAAATTGGCCAAATAATGCTGCCATGAGGTGTGTTGGTGTGTAAATGGCAAAATATAATTATGATTCTGGGCAATCCACTCAAAATTAGTGGAAAACGTGACCCAAATTTGGGTTGTAACCCAGTGTTTAAGAACTGTGAGATAACATATTTCAGATGTAACATAGTTTGGATATTCCATGTTTTCTGTGTGTTCTACCATTTAACTGTTGATATACCTAATCAGTTTCATTAGTACACATCATGATTTAAAATATTAGTTTTTGTAGGTCCAACATTTCTGTGACACATGACAGGAAGTGAAACTGTGGTGTGACTCCCCAGTGTGAAAGGAATGAACCTGTCATGTTTTCTTTGACGTGGAAGTGCAGACGTACTAAACAGACCAGTGACCCTTCTTTCACCAACTTTGTTAAGAGCTCTTAAACCCAATTTTGATACTTAACAGTGATCTTGAATATCGGAAAATTTTCAACACCATGACTGTGCCAGCGTGACATTGTCACTGGGGTGTCATGGAAATAATGTCCTTGGTAATATCACCATGAATATTTCCATTTATCTTAATGACATGGCCCCCAGAGCCGAGTTTCTTCTGTAGAAAAGAAACTAAAATTCCCTGGCTTTGAAGAACAAAACCATTTAGATTACTTACCCCCTCATTCCAAGTAACCGTTTGAAGTATAAGTGTTGCAGATTCTGGTGTTTGGGTTGACCTGTTGACCCCTACTTGACCACACATGTAACATACCCCTAAACATTTCTCACAGCACATTTGTGTCATTTGTGAATAAAAAATAATGGTCTTTTCTAAGAACTTTCAGCGGTATCTATCGAAGGGATAATTGTGAGAAATTGCTAAGATTCAAGTTTTATGTCGGTTTGATTTCACACCAGTTATTTTTACTTCCAACCAGTTATAAAGTCAGTAACTGTAGCTTCCACAAATGAATTCCACCCTTTTGAGCTGACATGACTGATTACAAGATTGTAGTGAGATAGCACCCCAATATTTCAATAATTGTAACAATGACAGTTTTCCATGCCATTAAATTAAGACTTTATTTTCTGTAGGAGGTGTCAATTTAAGGGGTTGTCAATGTGTCAATGTGCATTATTTTTTCTCAGTTATCTTGTCTCAGCAGGAAATTTTAAACATAGTTACCACCTTCCACTTTAGGAAACTTAGTATGAACCACAGATGTTTGAAAATGTCAATGTAGGAATGTGAGATTAAAATGAATACACGTGTACCTGATACACCACAATAGGTTTCAGAGATATGATCAACTTTGATATAAAATTTCCCATTTGTTAGTCAGGATACTTGTAATGTTGACTTTGACTGTCTGTTGATACATTTGTAGCTTCACTGCAGTTACCAGGACATGTGGTATAACAAGAGATTTGTGAGTAGAATAGTTGTAAGAGCGACTCAGGATTTGAGAGTAGAATAGTTGTAAGAGCGACTGAGGATTTGAGAGTAGAATAGTTGTAAGAGCGACTGAGAGTAGAATAGTTGTAAGAGACTGAGGATTTGAGAGTAGAATAGTTGTAAGCACTGAGGATTTGAAGAGTAGAATAGTTTGTAAGAGCGACTGAGTTTGAGAGTAGAATAGTTGTAAGAGGACTGAGGATTTGAGAGTAGAATAGTTGTAAGAGCGACTGAGGATTTGAGAGTAGAATAGTTGTAAGAGCGACTGAGGATTTGAGAGTAGAATAGTTGTAAGAGTGACTGAGGATTTGAGAGTAGAATAGTTGTAAGAGCGACTGAGGATTTGAGAGTAGAATAGTTGTAAGAGTGACTGAGAGTTTGAGAGTAGAATAGTTGTAAGAGCGACTGAGGATTTGAGAGTAGAATAGTTGTAAGAGCGACTGAGAGTTTGAGAGTAGAATAGTTGTAAGAGTGACTGAGGATTTGAGAGTAGAATAGTTGTAAGAGCGACTGAGGATTTGAGAGTAGAATAGTTGTAAGAGCGACTGAGGATTTGAGAGTAGAATAGTTGTAAGAGGGACTGAGGATTTGAGAGTAGAATAGTTGTAAGAGTGACTGAGGATTTGAGAGTAGAATAGTTGTAAGAGCGACTAAGGATTTGAGAGTAGAATAGTTGTAAGAGCGACTGAGCACTTGAGAGTAGAATAGTTGTAAGAGCTGGGTGGAACATGTGCAGGTCAGATGGGGCAGATCCAGGCAGGCTGCAGAAGTAAATCACAAGTGACAGTGATGCAGTTTTTGTGGTCTGCTCAGGTCACCCACAGTTTTGTGGTTTCTGGGTGAATCGGAGCCGAGTACAGGAATCTACACCTGTCTGTCTGTCCCTGCCCTTTCTGTCCTTAGGGCTGCACCCTCTCACTGGGGTTGGACATTGTCTCTGCCTCCCATCCAGGGACTGGTCATTGTTTGAGCTTCATTTTGAAGGACTGATCATTATTTCAGATTTGCATGTATGGAGATAGGTCATTGTTTGCGACTGTCTTCTAGTGGCTGTTTATTGTTTAGGCTTCACAAAGTCACACAGGGACTGGTAGTTATTTCTTCCTCCCTTCTAGGGATCCGTCATTGTTTTTGCTTTGTATATAGGGAGTGATCAGTGTCTCTTTCTCCCAGCAAAGGGTGTACCATTTAAGCACTTCCATATTCATGATACACAGATAAATCTAAATAGAATTTGAGATGATGTCTACCTGTACTTTTGAATATTTTAATAAACTTGAAATTTACTCTATATTAATATAGACATGATGACAAAATGTTATGTTAAACTAACCCTTTAAACATTCAAAACACTTTTCGATATCTTTTGCAACTCATAGTTTATGCATACTGGTTGGTCTTTCATATGCAAGTTTGAAAAAAGATTTAGCCACAAAATGTGCATGTACTTATTAGAGTCACTTCCTGTCAATTCATATCCCAGGGTTCCCTGCTGCGGCTCTAACAATCACCCAACCACAGCACTGAGGTAAAAGCATCAACAAGATGTCTGAGGATGATTCGATTGGGTCAGGTTACATGTGGTTGTTGGGTCTTTGTCCCTGTTTTGTCTCGACTCTGTCTCTCAGTGTGTCATGTCGGGGTCATTGTGTCTTTAGTCTGACCTACTGTTGGGGCTACTACTTGACAATGCAGATGTATCTGGGGTACTGTAGCACAGTGGTCAGAACAGCCAACTCTCAGCCAACAAAGCCACTTACTGATGTTTTAAAGCTTGGGTCATTTTGTTCACCTCACATTGCCTCAGTTGACTCACCTGTATAGATGAATACCAGGCTACAGAGTGACGGAACGAATGTTTTTGTGTAGCGACTGCTGCGTGGCTGAAAATGTGTTCTTTTGTCAAACCTACTTAGCATCTAATATTTCATTAATGCTCAACAAACTATGTTCACAGTAGCATAAGTCAACAGAGATAACCCAGAACAGACAGACAGTTGCAGCAATGGTGCCCGGAGACAGATCATGTTGTGTAGTCAGTAGTTTGTCTGGGAAATACTGATGAAATGATAACAGCAATGTTGTCCAGGAAGTGACCATGTTTATATCATCCTGCTGGTTTTTACTTTTTCTGTTGCAATGAGCTCCTACTAAAACATTTCACTGCAAAACAGTCTGGACACTGGATCCAATTATTTAACTTATTGCCAGTAAAATCAGTTCTACACATGCTAGTTTTTTCCGTGATTGAGGTCAGCTGGTACAGGTCAGGTCATGACCTAACCAGGTCATGACCTATTTAAATAGTGTCAGTGCAGTCCCTTTAGTAGACATGCCATGTTTGCATCTACAGGATACTCATCTATTAAATAAATATGCTAACTTTGGGGTCTTGTAAGTTCATCCCCTCTCAGGTGCTGATAACCGTTTGCTTTATATTTTCATGTTTCTTTGGGTCCTGTTACCATTGGCATCTAATCCACTGATTGGCAGTGTATCTTGACAAACATAGTGGTAGTTATTTAAAATTATTTGCTTACGCAGTTTTCCCATTAAAAAAAATCCATGAGATGGCAAGTGATTTGCCACTGTGAGCTTTGACGTAATGTAGTAAAAGAGATATAGCAAGCAATGGTGTGATTTGTTAAATTTTTGTTATGAACTATTGTAAGAAAATAAGTTATGTTGCCAAAAAATTGTGCTCTGATAAGAAACACAGTCAACGAAATCATTTAAAAACACAGTCAACGAAATCATTTAAAATCAGTATTAAATATTTATGTTTTATATTTTACCTAGGAAGAACATAATAATTTTTATATCTGTCATAAGATTGTTATTAATTTAACCACTGTCCAGACATCTTCATGGAGTGTATATGATCACAAGATGTATTTGTAATTACTTTTTATTCCCACAAAAGCCAGAAAGACATCTCTACTTGGCCAACTATGGCCAAACAAAAAGAATAACTTGACCGGAATCTTGATTTTCTTGTGAATGAATCCGTTGATCATCTCTGATGGTGATCTTGTCATGCGATGGCTTATAGTAACCTCGATGACACTGACAGCTAAGAAACCACCTGTCACTTGACCAACTGACCGGGCTGGGTTTTGCTGCCACTTGGGTCAAACAAAGACATCCAGGGACATGCTGGGTAATTACCCTTTTTATCATTTTATCATAAACCACCGTTTATTGAGTACTTGGAATAGTTTCCTGCTCACAGCTGGTAGCAGTTGTGAGGAATGGCCACAGGTAGGGGCAGATCTAAATAGGTAATTACACTTGTAATAAACAAGTCACTTAATCGGGCTGGGCAATCTACAGTGGTCCATTTAAATGTGTAATGGGCTGTCACATCGGGCTTCACATCGGGCGTCAGTTGAACCTGTTGTCATTGAGCCGGATCTCACGGAATGTTAGGCGGAATTCTAAAAAGTAGAACTCACAGTGTAGGTGTCTTAATGTTTCAGGTCTGAATGACTTTCTCGAGTAGATAAGAGACTTGTTTTGATGTCCCTTAATGTGTTTGTGATACAACAACAGACAGTACAGTTCAGTTGTGAGGGTTTCATAGTTGGTGTTGTGTTTGAAGTTTAAAAACATTAAATTATTGTTTATACGCTTGAGAAAGTTTGTGTTGTCATTCATAGTTGTATCATTGAATTTTTTAAAACATGTAGGTAACATAAACATCTTATCAGTAAAGATGATGGTAAATTTATTAATAAATGAACATGTTTTTACTCTAGATAGATAGTGGTTGATTATAATTTGATAGGTGTTTAGTATGTAGCAACTACATTGGTAACAGTTGGGGGTTGGTTAAAACATTAGTAGACTACCAACTTTGAATTGCTTTTTTTTACATATCTCAAAATAACATTTATTTGAAGTCATTTGTGAAGTAAATATTTTCTAATGACATTTCTTGTTAATGTTATTTTTCCACTTAATAATTTCATCATTAGTTTTCTTTCATTTTGCTGCTTCCTGGAACAAACCTGGGAAACATTGACTTTTGTAATGTGATCTCACACAAATCTGGGAATTCAGTCTTACAAAATGTCTGTGATTCAGTCTCTGTAAACATTTGTCATCCAGTAAGTGACTTTGTCTTGAAAGACGTCTTGACCTGACACCTAGGAGTGATGTGACAGTCAGCTTAGATGGTTGACATACAGACCATCATTTTCAGTTCATCCGTGGTGTTTGTATCTGAAAGACAAACACAAGAATACAATTGACATGTTTGTATTTAAGTTACTCAAATGGAACAGTATATGAAACTTAAGCACAGTGTCTCCCCTTTTTATGGTAACCATGACATTGATAACTTAAGGTTAAGAACAAGGTTATATCTGTCTGATGAATTTGTATCAGACAAATTACAAGACGTTATCAAGACCCAAATGACTAATACCTGAATGCAGAAGACTACTCAGCTGATTAACAGATTCTGAAAGTTCAAGATATCATAAAGAACTAGATTTTTAAATAACTCACAACTGACCCATTGGGCTGTCTTAGCTGACCGTGTGCCTGAAAATTACCATTTTGTTTTCTCAACTACATTTGTCCACCATGTTTTCTCAGGTGACTTACAAATGACCCACTACACTAAAAGCTTAAAGTACAAGACCTTGTTTTTCTAACCGATACTTCGCGTCCATATCTGAAAGTCACATATCGGATCCGCTACGTTTTTCAGGTCAGGCGGTGACTGATGTTTACCAAAGATATGTTTACTTTTGCTTGGCGAATACCACGATAATGTGTGCATGTTATGAAAACAACGCACCTCTCTGGCGCCTGCTCTCAGAGCCGATCTACCCTGACCCACCAATCTGACACTATCTCGCCCGATCTGCTAGATCGTCATCAGTGCATGTCTGTCTTGTTCGACCAGCCTTGCGTGACCAACAAACAATGTCTGTGTATGGAATGTCCACAAGGAGGCTTTAAATACGGCCCAGTAACTCCACTCCTCTGTGTATGACTCGGATGTGAGCCCGAGGTCTGTCACCTGGTAAATGACCGAACGATACCATCTTCACGAGTTGTTCATTCGCATAATGTGCCTTGTTGGTGTTGTCACCGGCTGTGTAAAGACAGCGGCCGGCCGGATGTATTGGGTTTCTTACACTCTCTACACACGTCATTCACTTGGAGGTGTAGGAACCAGTAATCACTGCAACAAGTGTAAACGGGGTCGTGGAGCGACACAAAGTGTTACAGTTACCGTCTTTACACAGGTGTAAGAACAAGTAATCATTATCACTAAACTGGGTCGTATGGCAGCAATCCAAATGTAATATTTATTTATCATCTTTACAGAGTTAGTTGCAAGAAGCAGTCATCATTACAACAATTGGTGCCCTGTGGAGAGTGTCTCTGTTCACTGTCTCCTGTGTTAGCTGCAAACACGTAATTGTAATTGATCACTGTACCATTACCAATTGATTATCATAATTGATCATTATACAAGATGGCTGCCATTCCAGCAGGTAATTACCCCAATTGGCCATGTCTCAATTGATCAACGCCCCAGTTGATCATTATCTGAAATTTATCGTTATGCATTTGATCATAACCTAGTTACTCATTACCCAAACTCCAACCCAGTGGATCACTACCTTTGTTGATTATTATAATTGTTTTATACAGCGGTTGATCATTCGTCACTCGATCATTATCGAATGGATCAATTCCCCAGTTGATCATTGCCCTGGGCAGTGGATAATTATTCCAGTTTATTATGACCCTTCATTGGTCATTACCCTCAACATGTCTTTACCCTATTTCATTGTCACCTCAACTGGACATTACCAGAAGGTACTATTCTCTAGTTCTATTTAGCACACGCCATAACTTGTACTGGGGCTAACCTTAGGTGTGTCTTGTCTGTAACTAGGTAAAATCTGATCTAACTGGCAGGTACCGTCAGAGTAACAGCGGCATTTGATTATATGGAATCAGGGAGTGAAATGCCAGGTATATGACCAGGCAGCAAATGATGGGAGACGCTGGTTTTGAGCACATTTGATTGCGCTGTAATAGTGTGATGGATTGCTTGGCATGCCCTTATGTCATAAATGTGTCACCGATTACCCCAGGCCCTGCCATGCAGTTCACATGTACTATGATCGCATTGCTAAGTAGTGCGCTACTTTTTCACGGGGGGGGGGGTGAGTGCCATCACACAGACACAGACACAGACACAGACACAGACACAGACACAGACACAGACACAGACACAGACACAGACACACACCACTCGCTGAAGATCCACCAAGCCTGGGTGTCCAAAAATAGTGGCAGATATTTTGGAGACGGTTAAAATCAACTACACTCAAATCTAACTTTTTTGTCACCTTGGTAATTGTAGCCTGTCCACCCATCTTTTGGATGGGCAAAAAAAGTGTTTTTAGACAGGTAAAAAAAATTGACAGTAATCTTTTTATATTATTAAATCTTTGCACATTTGGACTGTACCATGTCCACTTGGAATGGTCCAAGTCCACAAACATTAAATCTATTGAGGCATTCTGGACTAGTAAAACTTTGATCCTGGATTCCGCATAAAGACTAGTTGGCCACACCAGCCACCCTGCAATTAAGGTTGGCTTTGGATAATCCAGAAATGTTTCGCGGCAATGAACTATAGGAAATTGGTCTCACTAATATGGTCACCTCACCATTAGGAACTCTCCTAGTGTCAGGGGTGTCCTTAATAAGGAGGTTGTACTGTACATTCCATGATGCAGTTAATAGTGGCCCAGTTACACCCATTGTCAGGCTGTGGTCTCTTTCTGAAGTTGCTGATAACTTCTGCCTTGACTTCTGTTTGTAAGAGCCATGTATCCTTACTCAGTACATCACTATGGTGCGTAGCGGTGATGTTAAAGTGTTTTGACAAGAAACCACTCTTGTCACCCAGATTTTGTTTTTATGGCCGGATCGTTTATCCCGTGGGTTTTAAATCCTTCGCATCATGTTTCTTGTTTTTTTGTCGCAATTCCTGCATGTGTAATGTTGTGACATGTTTATTTATAGTCTTCAGTTTGCAAAAAACTTGGAATGTTGAAGTAACTAAACATTTCGTTGGAGCCAGACAAGGAAATTAGGCAATATTTGAAGGTCTTTTTCTTCCACTTTAACCTGAAATTGGGTATTGTGATTGGGTAATCTGAGTGTCGCCATAGCAACATGTGCTTTATTTTTATTTTGTGCAATAATTATTAATATTTTTGTGAAATAAAGATTCATTAGTTTGTTCAATAGTGTTGCATCTCAGTTTATGCATATTTAAATTTAGTTCATTTTTAGTAAATGCACATTTTCGAAGTTACATAAATTATTATGCACAATATCAATTAAGTAAAGTAAAGATGTAAATTGATATTATTACAGTATTTTGTATCTCTATATGCTTATCAAAGACAGTCAACCAATAAATTCATAAAATAAATTTTATTAGTTATTTGAAATAATGTTTTTTAATAAGTGACAAAGTTTGCATTGGCAGATAAACGTAATGCAAAAATTGTTACAGGAAGATCACTGACAACATTCCAGAAACATTCCCCGTTTTATATCTCTGTCATTTATGCAACTGGTTCTAATTGCTGTTTTATTGTGGCGTAAAACTTGTCATAGCATAAAACATGTGTTTGTGTTTTGCACATAGGAAGCTCCACAAAATGTTACTGCTGCAGGATTTATATATGCTGAAGTGTTTATAGTTTCAGTATAGGGTGTCTCAAATTATGCTTGTTTTATTACGTTTGAGCAGCTAAAATGCAAGTAAGTTGATGACAGGTTTTATCACATTGACAAATGCAAGTGAATGTCAAATGAAACATCCTTTTTTAGCATTGTGACCCAGGTATGTTGTGGGATTAGAGCCTGTTTTGTTTCTCTGCGTTTTATTACATATGTAGTCCCTGGAGATTAGTGCAAGTACTAAAACTACTTGGCATTTCCCCAGAATAGTGATTCTGTTTCCTGTTTCATATTCTGGGTGCATCAAGCTGCCAAGTTGTTTGTCAGTTATAATATGTTAATGTTGCTGTCATTTTATTATGTTGATTAAACACTTTTTGAACATCCTGGTTCAGGCACTTGGCCTAGTTCTTGGACATGTAATTACATCTGTTCCAGACAAGTTGTGTACTTATATACCAAAGTGTCCAGTCATTAGCACTTTATATTTTATATTTTACTCCCTGGCAAACCTGTGCATTCAACCCTCTTGACCTTTCTGTGAAGTATCCAGCAATGATGTGATTAATGCATAAAGGACATTCATACAAAAATATCATCACTGTCTATAGCCAGATTGATATGGGTTGTCCCTAAAACAGCCCTAACTCATGCACCCAATTGGGTAGGGTGTGATCAGTTTGTGTTGTTCCAGTTCACTCAGCAATACATGTTGGCAGGTGACCTGAACTTAAGGGTATGAATTGATGCATAACAAGAACATCGCAATATGAACTATCATGAGTAACCTTTGACATTTGCCTGCAGCTACACCAGGGTACTACTGTGACATACCTAACACCTGGGGGGTCAAACAGTTCATGCCCTCCTAGGGTAACTGCGGCTGGATATACAATATGATATAACAAACCCTGGAAACCCGTATTTACGAGAAGAAAAACCACAAAAATACGTCGCAAATTTCTGGCCGATGTTTACATAACTTTCAGACTGTGTTTACAATGACAGAACTAAATCTGGCAAAAACAACACAAAATAGGGTTATCGTAAAAGTTGCATCATTTACATGCGGATTAAGTACAGCTCAGGAGAAGAAAACATGCTTTCCGGTTAGGGCAGTGCCTGAGGTAATAGGACTAAAACCCCACCCATGTTACCACTGGTGGAGGGCTAATGACACAGCTGGTACACCAGCCAGGGCAGGCTGAGTGACTGACTCTGAGAGGAACATCTTGACAGATGACCAGCCCCCTGACAGATGACCAGCCCCCTGACACTTATGGACCAGTGAAGACAGACTGCCTGCTACAGCTGCTGACTGGCCCGCCAGCCGGGGAGTGGCCCCCACTACTAGAGCATCATCTCATCACCACACCTCATGTCTCACTATATTTTGGATCAGCATTTGTCATGCTAGATCATGTACTCTGTCCTACTAGATCATGTACTCTGTCCTACTAGATCATGTACTCTGTCCTACTAGATCATGTACTCTGTCCTACTAGATCATGTACTCTGTCCTACTAGATCATGTACTCTGTCCTACTAGATCATGTACTCTGTCCTACTAGATCATGTCCTGCGTCACCTCTCCAGATCATGTTCCTTCATCCTACCAGATAATTGTTGTCTCATCTCAGAAGAACATGTCACTTCATCCCACTAGATCATATCAGTTCATACCACAACATTATGTCAGATCATCCCAATAGATCATGTCACTTCATCTTACCATGTTGTGTCATTTCATACTATTAGATCATGTCACTTCATCCCACTAGATCATGTCACTTCATCCCACTAGATCATGTCACTTCATCCCACTAGATCATGTCACTTCATCCCACTAGATCATGTCACTTCATCCCACTAGATCATGTCACTTCATCCCACTAGATCATGTCACTTCATCCCACTAGATCATGTCACTTCATCCCACTAGATCATGTCACTTCATCCCACTAGATCATGTCACTTCATCTCACTAGATACAAGATACAAGAAGCTTTATTTAATGTCGGTTTACATGTGAATTTGATAACATTAGCTCATCTGAGCTATTTTCCAACAAACAAGTGTAAAGCAACGAGACATAAAACATAAAAAGCATACAGAGTATTTAAAATGACAGCAATAAAACATATAAAATACGTGTAAAAAGTACAAAATAAATAATACATGCATGTATAATAATTTTTTTTTTCTCACTTTGGGCAATTGAGCGATTGAAAATGGTACATAAAACATGGAAAGTATATTTGTTAAAATAGAGTAAAATAATATATAATTTAAGACATTAGCAGAAGTATAAGTTAAAATGTAGAGAATATATGATATGTATATATAAAACTAATTAAAATAATTTAAGACATTAAAACATATTTCTGTGATTATTTGACTAAACTAATTTTGTTTAAATACTTTAAAACATTAAAATAAATAGAATAAATTAAAGCTTTACAATATTTTACACATATCCGTATTGCATGTATACAATGAAAGCTATATTCATAATATTGGCATGGCGACAAACATGTCAGGTCATGTCACTTCATCTCACCAGGTGATGTCACTTCATCCCACTAGATCATGTCACTTCATCCCACTAGATCATGTAACTTCAACCCACTAGATCATGTCGCTTCATCTCACTAGGTCATGTCAGTTCATCCCACTAGATCATGTCAGTTCATCCCACTAGATCATGTCACTTCATCCCACTAGATCATGTCACTTCAACCCACTAGATCATGTCACTTCATCCCACTAGATCATGTCACTTCATCCCACTAGATCATGTCACTTCAACCCACTAGATCATGTCACTTCATCCCACTAGATCATGTCACTTCAACCCAAAAGATCATGTCACTTCATCCCACTAGATTATGTCACTAAATAGATTATAATCCTTTCATCCCACTAAACCATGTTCTATCTGTCAACTTATAAATTCCTACAACTTATGATTACAGAGTTCTCTGTGACTACTGATGTACAAGCAGCAATGACACAGATCACAGATCATTACTAGCCTTTAAATATGAATATCTAAGGTAAACATATAACTAAAAATAAAGCCTCCTGTAGTGACATGAGTTATAAACAGGTGGAAAAATCCCAGTTAGAAAACGGGATTCAGGAAAAACGTGCTTGATTTTGTATATACAACACAACTGTCCAATGTTTTTATTATCATGATCATCCAATTAAACATTGATAATTTAATGGAAGATGACAACACCCAAAGTAAGTGTTCATTCCTGCTGGACATTAAGTAAACATTGTTAAAGAAAGTAGTGGATAAATGAAATAAACTATTCATACATGAATACTTTTAACTGATGTAATATGTGTAGATTACATTCTAATTGTTCCTGTGTTAAATTGATGAAATGATGGTGACTCAACAGTCAATATTGTAACAATGAATGAGATACTCAGTAATATCACTATCTGTATAGTGTTCCCTGATAGCATAACTGAACAATACCTTAGCAGATATACCAGGGGGGTAGGGGGGTAGGGGGTTAGGAGGGTAGGTGTGGTAAGAAAACATTGGGAAGTGGAATGGAAGTGAATATTTTCATACACAGCCACAGAATTTAGCACTAACCCACGCAGATGTTTGCTTGTAAACGATAACCAACACTTGTAAGAATATGTTGTCGTACACACCCAAATCTGGAGATAGACAATCACGTAACAAGCAAAGTGCCTGACGCCACTAAACCACACCACTAAGTCACCGCATATTTCATGTGTAAAACTGCCACATAACTCACGGCAATCATTCTGTCACTGGGGTGGTGACTTCAAAGTAGACTTTTCTGCGTGCTGTAGTATTAAAATGCGACTGATTGACATTTCATTGACTACATGAGCAGGACCCTCCGCATTCAAACATGGCCGTCACTGACAGCGTTGCGGGAGGGATGAGAGGGGGAGTTTTGTCAACTCAAACAGGCTGGAATGTGTACATAATCACACCCCATGTGGGAATGGACTCAAAGTAGAGAACACGAATGACTCGGTGCATTTGTATAAACCATCCATCAGTCATAGTAGCCACAGGTAGACATAGGATGTTATTAACTGTTTGTTGGGGTTGACTCTATTACAGTGACAACTTTGCTTTATGTGTTCTATCTGCAAACTCTGTCATCAAAGACATGTGTGTGTGTGTGTGTGTGTGTGTGTGTGTGTGTGTGTGTGTGTGTGTGTGTGTGTGTGTGTGTGTGTGTGTGTGTGTGTGTGTGTGTGTGTGTGTGTGTGTGTGTGTGTGTGTGTGTGTGTGTGTGTGTGTGTGTGTGTGTGTGTGTGTGTGTGTGTGTGTGTGTGTGTGTGTGTGTGTGTGTGTGTGTGTGTGTGTGTGTGTGTGTGTGTGTGTGTGTGTGTGTGTGTGTGTGTGTGTGTGTGTGTGTGTGTGTGTGTGTGTGTGTGTGTGTGTGTGTGTGTGTGTGTGTGTGTGTGTGTGTGTGTGTGTGTGTGTGTGTGTGTGTGTGTGTGTGTGTGTGTGTGTGTGTGTGTGTGTGTGTGTGTGTGTGTGTGTGTGTGTGTGTGTGTGTGTGTGTGTGTGTGTGTGTGTGTGTGTGCGTGCGTGCATGCGCGTGCGCATGTGTGTGTTTGGAAGATTTGTGTGTACATATGAGAGGGTATGGATGCTTGCATGTGCTATCTGTGTATATCTGATGTCCAGTTCCCTGTCAATGACCGCCACTTGACCGGTCAATGCTTTCGGCCTGGTGCACTTGCTAATTTAGACCTGCTGCAAACGGTTGTTTCTGTCTAGAGAAGAATTGTGCATATTTATGGATGGTCATACGTCACTGTCTAAAAATGTATTGAGTTTCCTGTTTTCCTATTGGTTCATAGATGTCCATGAGTTTGAGACTCTTCATTTCCAGTGGTAGAAGTCTGTGTGACTCCGTAGCTGTAAACACCAATAAATTCAATGTTCAAATGGCTATGTTAATGATCCATCCACCTGTCTGCCATCTTGTATTGTCTTCAGTCTCTAGTACTCTCACATTTGCATCAGTTTCTGTTGCTTCATAAACACTTTTATGCAAGGCACCAACACATACAACACCAGGTAGAATTAAAATGGCCAGGATTTATTTCTGATATGTAAACGGTGAAGAATATACAATATTTACAATAAATGTGGGCCAATGGAAATCTTTAGACACTGACTCGACTACCTGAGCATAATACAACGCACCCACATTAAAGGTGTGAATAATAACACATGAACATTAGACAGTGAACTACAAGACATGGTACCATAACATCAATATGACAACTATTAAGCATTAGATAATCTCCAGAGATGTAGGGCCATTCCGCCACCAGGTCCCCTAGATATGTGACTGCCCCACCAAAATACTTGTAAGCACATGATATTTTAAACATACTTAAATATACACATCATCACCGAAATTAAGTCACGTGACCGTGTAACAGTCAATATGTCATCTGTCACCAGACTCTTCTTCTCAAGTAAGTCTCTCAGCTGTGCCAGAGTCGTTATAGCATCAGTGTACTGGTTCTGTCTACAGAGACACCTGGTGGGAGGCTGAGGCAGCATCAACTGATAACTGACCCTGCCAGTTGAGCAGTGACTGACAGATTTATACAGTACTATCTCGACAAATCAGCCACAGCTGTTGGTGTTTGGGTAGCTGTTTTATAACCCTGTTTGTGAGGTGATGTTTACTAAAGTAAACTGCAACTGTTTGACACGGTTTGATAAGAAGATGTTAGGATGCGTTCTTTCTTTTGAGGACAGTGTTCAGGGAAGTTTGACCCTGAAAAAGTCCCCACCCTGTCTATGGTTCAGGGTCTAAAAATACATGACATAAACACACAGGTTCTGTGCCAAATGCACCATAGTTTCAGGTGGACTATTATGTTATATCTAAATAAGGTGATTGTTAGGGATAGCTCAGGCAGTGTGACATTAAAAATCCCCTCCCCATCTGTGATTCCGGGTCTAAAATATGTTGATGTAAATTTGCAGCCCAATGGTATCATTATGGTTGTGATCTGTGTATAGTTAAAACTTTATACTATATTTATTTGAAGAAGATGATTTTGTTTCCTACACGTGGCTTTAAAAAAAAAAATTTCTTCTATTATTTGCATCGTACAAATGACAAGAGAAACAGCAAGTGACTGAGTGTTATGCATCTCACACCTCGCCTAGTGTATGTCATTTCTGAAGTGTTGTAGCTTAGAGTACATGCTCCATATAGAAGGTAATATTTTGATGAGTCATATTCATTCATGAGCACTAAATTGAAGGTACTATGATGAAGACGCCATATAGCCTTGTCACTTCTTGTTTACGTAGCGGCGGAAATGTGTCCTCTCTCAAGAGCAACACACAAAGAGATCTAAAAATACATCCAAAATTACAAACGTAGAAAGGGGGGATAATGTTAGGAGTTGGCTGGAAAAAACTGACAGGCGGATTCATTACTACTGAATCAGAATGACAGTTGACGTTGTGTTTAAGGAAGTGACAATATTCAAATTGAGCCGGAAAGGAGCATGTCATGCATAAATAAGTCTTCTTAAAAAGATGTAATCGACCAGAATAAGAATATTGTAGTATAATAAGTGAAAAAAACAACTATCTCTTCTGAGATCGACACAACGTAATTCAACATAATTAGGTTGAAATAAGCTGTTTAAAATATGTTTTCAGGATGACTGTGTCCGGATCAGTCGACAACTCTTGACAGAAATAAAAATAGTCATTTAAATTAACACATGGTGTTTAAGTCTGCTTCAGAATCATTAATGATGTTTTTGTTTTGTTTCAGGACAAACGCGACCTGATTGTGCAGGAACTCTTCAGCACAGAGCAGCAGTACGTGGAGACACTGAAGATGTTGGTGGAGGTAGGACTAGGTCGTTCCAAGGTGTTCTCAGTCATTTTCTCTTGAAAAGATATCGGCAAATCAGCAAACTGACTTTGTTACTCAATTTGTTGTTATTTAAAATATTTCATATCTGGGCACGAAAAGAATGTTTGCAGCACACTAAAACAATGTAGGATGTAGCTTTATAAACATCATTGTCTGAAGGTTTACATATACTGTATATGCATGCATGCATGTATGCACGCACGCACGCATGCACGCACGCATACACACACACATACACACACTATGGTTCCCTTTTCCAAATTTCCTCTGGGTTGTTACTCTGTATTGTTACTGATGGCAGTATTAGTAACTCTTGTTAAAAAGTCAAGACCTCAAACAAACAAAATGCAAATTGTTGCTACTGCTAGTATATTTGTAAAGTAAACCGACCGACAATTTAAACAACGCTACTGATTTGGCATTCGTATTTGCTTAGCCCTCATCATTCGAACATGTCGTTCTAGCTAGAAAAAATGCATTTGATTGTCAAGATAGGCTTCCACTGTCACGTGCTGGATTCTGTAACAGCTACCACATGGCTTAATACCAACAGTCGTTAAACGACGCCCTACGAGGAATATCATTACTTGTACCATTTGTTCATAAGACAGGTCATTTATTCATTTATACATTATTTCATTGTCCGCAATGTAATCCAGACCCACGGCGGGGTGCAATCAAATTTGGCCATTCCAGATCAGTCAAATTGATGTTGTTTTATTGCAAACAAAATAACAGCAATATACAGGGGACATTATTTCAGTAGTAAAAATGTAGCGGTGGTGTTACATGTGATAATAATAATGCCTGCCATCCAGACCGAGGAATGCAATTTACTGGGGTTGGGGTATCCATCAGGGAGGTTTGTCGTGGTGTAAATTTTAAAAGTTTAGTATCAATGAAACTTATGTAAAACGTCCATAACTGACTGATGGTCTTTGAAAAATCACAGAAAATATATGTAACGTTATGAGCAGCTGATTTGCCTGACTAGCATGTGGTACAAACTATAGCCATTAAGAAACCTTACCCAAACGTGAATTTTACAACAAAATAAACATCAGTTTATTCCTGAAAGGTGATAAGTTAATGCCTGAAAGTATCGGAACCATTTTGGCAGAAAAATATCAACAACAACAAAATGTGACCCCAGCACAGCAAAATCAGGAATAAGTAGGAAAATCACTTTTTGAGTTAAAGGTACCATGTGAAAGGTAAATTTATGGGCTTTCCAATGGTACCAAACACAAATGTCTAGCTGTATTGGTCGCCAAGTTATTGTTTTATAAAGAGAAGGTGTACCAAGTCATTTTCTGAAAACCGATTCTGAGAAAAACAGCTTTAAAGTTTAATGAAGTATTTTAATACATTTGCAACATGAAGACAGCTCACAGCAATGTGAACTTTGGCACAGTTGTAGGCCACATCAATGTGCACAGTGTGTTGAAATTTCACCTTCGCAGCTCTTATAGTTCCAGAGATATCCCTTTTGAACATTGTGCACCAAATCGGAAATCGACAGTAAAATGTTTACAGAATCTAGCCATGTGTTCTGTCTGTTTCTGACACAGCATGACACACTCGGACACAGTCACTGCTTCTTTTGTCATTTTTTGATGTGCCAATGGCAGCAGCCACTTCACGTGATGGGAAGACTGTTGCAGCAGTGGACTGGTGCGGCTTCGGATGTGTCGGCTTTGCTCTGGACAGTTGATGTCCGCAGACTTCATTGATCTTGTAAAACAAACACTATTGGTGGATGTTGAGGCCTGGGGGTGGTGGTTCTGTAGGTAGAGCAGCAGGTGGGTAGACTCCTCGCCTGTGCTGCAAATCGAACCGCTGTTTGTCATCGGATGGCTGCTTCCTGGCGAACATGACACTGGGTTCTTCAGACGTAAACCTGATACAAAACAAACATAATGGTCTTAACTTCCTATATACGAAACATTTAATCCTGCAAAAGTTTATGTAATGACTGTCAATTATTTCAAACTGGAGATATGGACAGTTGATCTTTAAATCAGATGACATATACATAGTGAGCCCAGCAGCTAGGTAAATAAGCAGGCTAACAGCATAATTGACGAATACCTTGGATCATTTAGAGTCAGCTCTGAATATTATAAACCTTCCATCCCATTCGTTAACATCAGTAAATAAAAATGTTTTCTTTCTTACCTGTTACAAAACATTACTTCCCTCCCCTAATAATAAAAAATATTCTACCTAATAAATGTGATCATTAATTTCATGAAGATCTACGATAATAACAAGCAGGTATAAATAAGTGAACAACATAATTCTAAATGAATTATGGTACTAGTATATTACCGTACTAGTACATTACCAGTGACATTGATACTCTCACAGTCACAGCAAAGCCACGGGTTTATGTGAGTCATGGCATGTCATTGTTAGAGAGCTCAATGTGACAATGAGTGAGGCTGAGCCTGCCACCACAGCAAAACAGTCAATAGAGCTAGTATAACTTACCCTCAGTCTGGCTGTCATCTCCTTTGCATTCGTTCGGGCTGTCAAATATTTTTGCCAATCCATGAATTGTTGACAGCAAGGTCTAGCATAAAACACCTGCAACCGCAGATGAATCTACGAACGTGGTCAAGTTCTTGGTATAAATCTACGAGTACATTTTCAGCAGCGTTGGCGTTGCGATCCATGATCAAAGCTGTCAATGTCAGCTGTCACTTGGTATTAGTCTTCCTCGCCACTTTTGCACTCAGCGCCAAAACGACACTCCCTGATTCACTGTTGTTGTCTGACACGTACGAATCCAGTAAACTCCCCATCCGATACGCACCCAATAGTTGTGTCAAAGATTCGTTGTCAAACACTCCGCGCAGATTTTGCCATCGCGGCCATCGCTGAGCGCTAGGCCTAGGTCGATCGATGTCTATGTCACGCTGCTGTGCAACATCCATACTGTTGTTGAGCCTATCACTGCACAGGTTAAAACCTATGTAACTAACAACTAAAACTACGGCACTGACAACTTAATAATAAATTAGAATTCGCAGATTTTATGCAAAAACGATGTTCGGTGCACCCGATGTCGAAGCAAAACAAACATGGTTTCTTGTGGGTTTAAAGGTCAGCCGCCAATCAGCGGGGCGTATTATATCACGTGATTTCGCCAACGTGCTCTTGTTTACGTTTTAGCCCCGTTTTCAAGCATTTTAATTGGCTTTATACTGACATGTGATAAATTTCGCGCATGGGAATACATCCCATAATAGTTCAGCTTCAAAACGATACCAATATGGCGGGGGTAGGCAAGATGTACGGCGGACACGATGCATCTGAATGAAGCACATTTTTCGTTCTTCATGCTCACTGAGATCGACATAGCTGTTCCAAATATCTCTTTTTAGCAATGTTATAACTCGTTTTATGATGTTACAACAGCATAATAGTAATCTACGATAACTACATTAACTAAATTCACCTATATCTGAAAATCGACCTTTCCATCCAAAAATACCCATTCGCGCACTTTGAAGCTGATTTGCCAGGTTCGGCAATCCCGACTTATTCCTGATTTTGCTGTGCTGGGTCACAAATATATAATATTACAGTGGTAGACAGCTACATCTATAGACTGAAATAAACTTTGTAGTTATCCTGTGTGTGGTGTCCTAAAAATGGGTCATTGCATAACAGTAAACGTCAATATTATGGAAGTCAACAGCTTTAATTGCCCTCTTTCCACCTACAGTGAAGCCATGTCATATCACCAAGTTATAATAACTCTCATGACTCACAACCTAGTTGTCCTGCACTGCCTACAACCAGCACAGGGGTCTAATTATATAAGAACCCAGCACTGCTACAGTCACAGTGTGCTCAAAACTAGGTCACCTGATTTGTACTTACTGTGTCATAACAAAAACCAAACACCCAATGTCAAATACACTTCAGTGTTAAATGGTTGATGTCACAAAAAAGTACAATGAGCAATTATTGGTAATCCGTTTTATAATTTCTCATAGCGGTAACTTTAGGAATATGCACTGTATTTGTAGTCTTTTCGCTGTCATTGTACTCTGGTTAGAAAATGTAAAATAGCAAGTTGATTGTAACATGCAGCATCTACTTGTAGGTAGGAATCAGGGCCACTTGTTCCAGTCTCTCCCATCTTCCTCCTTCAGCCCTCAACTCCATAGTGGGGAGCAGTGGTCGCATGGTAGAGACCCGGGCTGTCAATCGAGGTTCAATCCCACCTACCGCCGTTTCAAAACTTAGGCAATTTTGTTTCCCTCATTTGCCTGTGTCTTTCGGAAGAGACACTAAAAGCCGGTGGTTCCTTCTATCTGGTGACTATGTCAGGGGAAGTAAAAGATCCCACACAGGGGTAAATGTGTAACCTGTAGTGGACTCACTTATTTTCTTTAGACTTTAAACACCCTGCAAAGGGCCCGTCCAGTATCTGAGAGAAGAGAAGATGTCCTTTGCTCTCTTTCCACATTTTTGCTGATCTCCCTCCTATCTTTTTGTCTTCACATGTCTGTCCCTGTCCTCAGGTAGGGTTCTTCCTCTCTTCCCTGGATGTGGCCAGGGAAGCCTGGAACCCCTCAACTCACATCAACTGTCGTACCTCCCCATTGCTATTTTTCCCTAAGTGTTAAGTGTTGTTTTGTATCAATAAGTACAAAAACACCATGCCATCATTTTGCAACATAACACCAACATTTTTGCAGGCAACAATATTCACTTACAGAAAATAGTTCAGATGAGCTGATGTGATGCAATTCCACGTGTGAACCGATGCTAAATAAACCTTGTGTCTCGCTTGATATGCTGAAGTGTCATGTGATGTTTTCTGCCTCTTACAGAAGTACATGATTCCAATGAAGACACAGGGTATCCTTGACAGTAATCTCGTGGACGACATGTTCTATAAGATCAATGAGATCTACATGCACCATGCCACCCTGCTCGCCTTCATGGAGGGCACCATCCAGAGGTGGGACTCGTCATCCACCATCGGAGATATCATCTATAAAAATGTGAGTGCATTGCGATGGAGATATCTATTAGATGGTTGATAGTTGCGAAATCATCTTCAAAATATGGGTAGCTTGTGCGTAAATATACTGCAGGATTGTTTGTTAGTTTATGAGCAAACAATAGCCACTGTTTTGTGGCACTGTGGGGGATTGTGCACTTGTTTGTTTGTTTGTTTGTTTGTTTGTTTGTTTGTTTGTTTGTTTGTTTGATGTTGTTGTCATTTTTGAAATCCTGTGTAAAATGTGTGTGTGGAGTAGTTTGCCTATTAGAGATATCATCTATAAATGATGGGGGTTTTGCATTTGTATGCTTGGAATATCAGTACAAATTCAAAGATTGAGAGGGGAATGGGTTCAGGAAAGGGAGAGGCTAGAGAGCAAGAGGGAAGGAGGGGGAGAGAAAGATGGAGACAGAGGGAGGGAGAGGGAGGGAGGGGGAGGGAGGGAGGGAGAGGGAGAGAGAAAGAGAGAGAGGGAGGAGAGAGAGGGAGGGAGGGAGGGATGGAGGGAGAGGTAGGAAGGGAGAGAGGGGAAGGGAGGGAGAGAGGGAGTGAGAGAAAGAGGGAGAGATGGAGTGGAGGGAGAGGGAGGGAGGATGGGAAGAGAGGAAGGGAGGGAGAGAAAGAGGGAGGGAGGGATGGAGAGCGAGGGAGGGAGACAGAGGAAGGGAGGGAGAGGGAAGGAGGGTTGGAGGGAGAGGGAAGGATGGAGAAGGCTGATTGAGGGAGAGGGAGGAAGGGAGAGAGAGGGAATCATTTACAACACATATAAAAATAAGAAGACAGTTTTTGTTACTGGAGCTGGTAATCTGCAGACTATCTTACTCTGGTTTCTTGTCATCATTGTTTGGATGTCACTGGTTCTACAGCAACTTAGTCTAAGACTATTGTGTCACTGTTTTGTCTCACAAAATGTAATTTTGTGACATATGGCTCATCAGAAATAAGTTCAACTAAGTAACTTTCTTGAGTCCCTGATCTTTATATGGAAAGGAGGTTTTGCTTTGCTAAAAAGGACATAATCAATGTGAAATCTGTTTGTACCTTTGACTGTATCATATTTGTGTGTATCAGCTGAAGGGCAATGGCTTCAGGTTATCATGGGTCATTTAATGTCTCACCTGTGTAATAATTGTTTTACTTGTTATGATGCAGAATTTCTGACCATGTGCATGACACAGCATAAACTCAATGTCATCAGTAATTATACCAACAAACGTAGAAATTTGAACTGAAGTCGACAGAGGTTGTGGAATGTAGCTCAAGCTGTAGAGCTGATAGGTTTAATTCAGACTGTTAATTCATAGATGGATATGCATGCATAAGCCTTAAAGTAAAACATTCAGATACAAATGTCACAGATTAAATTTATATAATAAAAAATTCATTAAATAAACATGTGTATAACAAAATAAATTGCAACATACATGTAACAGAAATATTTTTAAATGTTATATATATATATATATATATATATATATATATATATATATATATACATTGCATATATATATATATATATATATATATATATATATATATATATATATATTGTAATTAATTTAGCAAATAATAGATAGCTATTAGATGTGCATACATATATGAATGAACAGCAGGACGAGCTTGTAATTCAGAAAAGGCCCTGTAGAAGTCAGTAGCGACTGTACATAGGTAGTGTTGGCCCACTGCCCGGTTAGGTACAGGACTGACAGCCATGGTCCCTGCCACTGATAGTGGACTGAATGATGCCCGTTGAAAACCAGCTTTCACTGTTAGCCTAGCCCCCTTCTTGACCCGTTCACTAACTGCCAGATAACCACAGCTGCCTGGACACCCCAGGGAGCTGGGACTGGGATAATGCAAGAGGTTTGTGGTCTACAGTAATATCTAGAGGCTCGGCCACCTGTCCTTTGGAAGGGCACAGTTTGTCATGGATGGGTGCAGGTTTTAATGGACCGTGTGGAAATTTAATTTTATTGTATCATTCATTCTATGCTTGGTTAGACTGGATTGTGTGTGTGTGTGTGATGCACACACACACACATGCACGCATGCATGCACGCACGCACGCATGCATGCACTCGCACACACGCTCGCACACACCAAGAAATGTTAGACTGGTAACAACTTTATCCTGCTTTAAGTGGTGGCCCCCTCTCACGGTCCCTCACTCACCCACCCACCCACTCACCCACCCACCCACCCACTCACCCACCCACCCACCCACCCACCCAGTAGCCCTGTGGGTGGTTCAGGAGTCAGGCAATACTAACTTGGAATACTTACTAGGGGAGGAGAAATAACATTTAACGTAGGAGAACTGCACAAATCTACAAGATTTGAGAAAATCGTCATAGAGATGTGGGATCTTGTTTGTTCAGTTACCAAAGGCAAGGAGCATTGGTCAACCAGTAGACATGTTTGAAGTACTTAACGACGCTAACATGAATACATTTTGAACCCATCTTCTGGCATACAGGACCAGAACTGCTTCACCTAAAATGCCAGTAACTTAGGACCCCTAAACTCTGTCGTCCACTGACACCTTCAAGAGACCCGGCAACATCATCAGAGACACACAAACCCATCAGTACCATCTCGGCAACATCCTGCTTCCGTTTCTGGAATCACAAGCAGGAAGTGACAGTGTCAGTCTCACACAGTCTCACACTATGTCGCGCCAGTGCAGACACATTACAGGGTCTCACTCGCACAAATATCAACAATTACCCACTTTTTGTACCAACTGAGAAATCGTTGGGCGTAAATCAGCCGTCGGAACCAAAACAAAATCTGTTTCCCTGATCGAGTAGAAAAACTGGAATCATGCATGGCAAATCACCAGAGAAGGTTGGCCGTTGCAATGTTTGCTACTACCTTTCCAAGTTAAGTAAACATTTGATATTTCAAAGGGCCACACAGTCAGGGCTTTATGAAGGATCAAATTTATACCAGAGACATTTTTGGTAGACATGTACGTACAAGTTATTCACGATGTGGGATTATGACCTAAAATAACCTAATGTACTACAAACACATTTGTGACACCCACTTTCAAAGCATAACTGACAATATCTGTGATTTTTAAAAACCTTTTTTCGACATAAAGCTATAGCCACAATATTTGCCTGCATATCTTAGAATAGATGACTGAATGAACGAACGAAGGAATGAACAAATAAACAAACAAATATACAAACAAATACACTAACAAATATAATATATACAAACAACTATACAAACAAATACACAAACAAATGAGTAGTTATATAAAGGCAATCTGACAGTAGAAATTTTTGTGTAGATTGGCATTTTACGTGAATAGAGTTTTCAATTTTTTATTTAAAAATGCGAACATTTATTAACCAGTTTTCACCTATTGAAAAAAACTATAAGGGTAATAAATAATAAATGGTGTTCTTGATTTGTAGTTCAAGGCTAGATGTAGGTTAGGTGAGAATCTATGGCATTACCAGATTTTTGCAGTGACATTAGGACTGTTGCAGAAAATATGTGTAATGTTATGAACAGTCAGTTTACGTCCATCTAATGTGTGACAGAAACCTTAACACTAGTAAGAACCATCAAGTCATGTAAGGGAGGAATTAAACAAACATGGGTGTATCGTCTCTTCCAAATAATCGTAGATTATTCCATGGAAGCTTAGCACCAGACATATAAACTGTTTACCAGGAAAACATTGAAATGTCTACATACACCAGCCTTACACACATACACACCATACACACATATACACCATACACACACTTACACACATACACACCATGCACACACACACACATACACACCATACACATACTTACACACATACACACACTACACACATACACACCATACACATACTTACATACACACCATACACACACTTACACACATACACACCATACACACACTTACACACATACACACCATACACATACTTACATACACACCATACACACGCACTTACACACATACACACCATACACACACTTACACACATACACACCATACACATACTTACATACACACCATACACACGCACTTACACACATACACACCATACACACACTTACACACATACACACCATACACATACTTACATACACACCATACACACACACTTACACACATACACACCATACACACACTTACACACATACACACCATACACATACTTACATACACACCATACACACGCACTTACACACATACACACCATACACACACACACATACACACACTTACACACATACACACCATACACACACTTACACACATACACACCATACACATACTTACATACACACCATACACACACACTTACACACATACACACCATACACACACTTACACACATACACACCAAACACACACTTACACACATACACACACTTACACACATACACACCATACACATACTTACATACACCCATACACACACACTTACACACATACACACCATACACACACTTACACACATACACACCATACACATACTTACATACACACCATACACACACACTTATGCACATACACACCATACACACACCCACTAACTCACTCACTCACACACACACCCACTCACTCACTCACTCACTCACTCACTCACACACTACACTCACACACACTCACACACACAACCACACACACACACACACACACACACACACACACACACACACACACACACACACACACACACACACACACACACACACACACACACACACACACACACACACACACACACACACACACACACACACACACACACACACACACACACACACACACACACACACACACACACACACACACACACACACACACACACACACACAGCAGCTAATTACAGTTAGATGACTGAGTTACTCCAGTGAGCTGTGTGTGAGTGAGTTTGGACTGGTGGAATCCCACGACTGATCTACATAAGAAACCTCCTCAGATTACAATTTGTTCCCAAACAGTTCCATACACCACTTGGCATTATGCACTGACCTGATGCACTGATGATAGTGCCAGGTCACATGACCTCAGAACACTCCCACCTGATAACAGCCCCAGTTTCGTGTATGTCTGCACTGTTACGTATTATTGGTTGCGACAGTGTGACAGAATAAAAATGTGATTCTTATCAGCGTAATTATTGTGTAGCTACGTGCAATTGTGAGTCATTTTTTAAGGTTAGGGTCAGCTGAACATAGGTATGTAGACCATGTCTGATTGCGTGAGTGTTTGGTGATAGGCTAAAGCTAAACGTGGGTGAATAGTGTATGAGATTGTGAGTTTTTTAGGTCACGGTGAAGATAAAAAAGGGATACACTGTACATGGTCACATAATTGTTCTCAGTTCTTATTTTAGGTTAGGGTGTGTGAAATGAGACAGTGGGGTTAGGGTTAGGGTGTGTGAAGTGAGACAGTGGGGTTAGGGTTAGGGTGTGTGAAGTGAGACAGTGGGGTTAGGGTTAGGGTGTGTGAAGTGAGACAGTGGGGTTAGGGTTAGGGTGTGTGAAGCGAGACAGTGGGGCAGATGAAGTCAGGCTGAGGTGTTTTGAAGTTAGTCATCTAAAACTATATTAATCTGACATTGACACCAGTGATGTCAAAGCAACAAATGTTATTGAATTATTATATTGTTTATGAAAATTAATTTTAGTTTATGTTACAAAACATTACATTCTGGTTTGATAGGGTATCAATACTTAATTACCCGGGGGTACATTATTTCTAGATTAATAGTAATTGTAACTTGCCTTTGAACAGTTTGAGCTGAAAAGGGTAGTATACAAATTTACATTATTATACCGTTATGTATGCTATTGCAGTATTATACCGTTATGCATGCTATTGCAGTATTATACCGTTATGTGTGCTACTGCAGTATTATACCGTTATGTGTGCTACTGCAGTATTATACCGTTATGTATGCTACTGCAGTATTATACCGTTATGTGTGCTACTGCAGTATTATACCGTTATGTGTGCTACTGCAGTATTATACCGTTATGTGTGCTACTGCAGTATTATACCGTTATGTGTGCTACTGCAGTATTATACCGTTATGTGTGCTACTGCAGTATTATACCGTTATGTGTGCTACTGCAGTATTATACCGTTATGTGTGCTACTGCAGTATTATACCGTTATGTGTGCTACTGCAGTATTATACCGTTATGTATGCTACTGCAGTATTATACCGTTATGTGTGCTACTGCAGTATTATACCGTTATGTATGCTACTGCAGTATTATACCGTTATGTGTGCTACTGCAGTATTATACCGTTATGTGTGCTACTGCAGTATTATACCGTTATGTATGCTACTGCAGTATTATACCGTTATGTGTGCTACTGCAGTATTATACCGTTATGTGTGCTACTGCAGTATTATACCGTTATGTATGCTACTGCAGTATTATACCGTTATGTGTGCTACTGCAGTATTATACCGTTATGTGTGCTACTGCAGTATTATACCGTTATGTGTGCTACTGCAGTATTATACCGTTATGTATGCTACTGCAGTATTATACCGTTATGTGTGCTACTGCAGTATTATACCGTTATGTATGCTACTGCAGTATTATACCGTTATGTGTGCTACTGCAGTATTATACCGTTATGTGTGCTACTGCAGTGTTATACCGTTATGTGTGCTACTGCAGTATTATACCGTTATGTGTGCTACTGCAGTATTATACCGTTATGTGTGCTACTGCAGTGTTATACCGTTATGTGTGCTACTGCAGTGTTATACCGTTATGTGTGCTACTGCAGTATTATACCGTTATGTGTGCTACTGCAGTATTATACCGTTATGTGTGCTACTGCAGTGTTATACCGTTATGTGTGCTACTGCAGTGTTATACCGTTATGTGTGCTACTGCAGTATTATACCGTTATGTGTGCTACTGCAGTATTATACCGTTATGTATGCTACTGCAGTATTATACCGTTATGTGTGCTACTGCAGTATTATACCGTTATGTGTGCTACTGCAGTATTATACCGTTATGTGTGCTACTGCAGTATTATACCGTTATGTGTGCTACTGCAGTATTATACCGTTATGTGTGCTACTGCAGTGTTATACCGTTATGTATGCTACTGCAGTATTATACCGTTATGTGTGCTACTGCAGTGTTATACCGTTATGTATGCTACTGCAGTATTATACCGTTATGTGTGCTACTGCAGTGTTATACCGTTATGTGTGCTACTGCAGTATTATACCGTTATGTGTGCTACTGCAGTGTTATACCGTTATGTGTGCTACTGCAGTATTATACCGTTATGTGTGCTACTGCAGTTTATACCGTTATGTGTGCTACTGCAGTGTTATACCGTTATGTGTGCTACTGCAGTATTATACCGTTATGTGTGCTACTGCAGTATTATACCGTTATGTATGCTACTGCAGTATTATACCGTTATGTGTGCTACTGCAGTATTATACCGTTATGTGTGCTACTGCAGTATTATACCGTTATGTGTGCTACTGCAGTATTATACCGTTATGTGTGCTACTGCAGTATTATACCGTTATGTATGCTACTGCAGTGTTATACCGTTATGTATGCTACTGCAGTGTTATACCGTTATGTGTGCTACTGCAGTATTATACCGTTATGTGTGCTACTGCAGTGTTATACCGTTATGTGTGCTACTGCAGTATTATACCGTTATGTGTGCTACTGCAGTGTTATACCGTTATGTATGCTACTGCAGTATTATACCGTTATGTATGCTACTGCAGTGTTATACCGTTATGTGTGCTACTGCAGTGTTATACCGTTATGTATGCTACTGCAGTATTATACCGTTATGTGTGCTACTGCAGTGTTATACCGTTATGTGTGCTACTGCAGTATTATACCGTTATGTGTGCTACTGCAGTGTTATACCGTTATGTGTGCTACTGCAGTGTTATACCGTTATGTGTGCTACTGCAGTGTTATACCGTTATGTGTGCTACTGCAGTGTTATACCGTTACGTGTGCTACTGCAGTATTATACCGTTACGTGTGCTACTGCAGTATTATACCGTTATGTGTGCTACTGCAGTATTATACCGTTATGTGTGCTACTGCAGTGTTATACCGTTATGTATGCTACTGCAGTGTTATACCGTTATGTGTGCTACTGCAGTATTATACCGTTATGTATGCTACTGCAGTATTATACCGTTATGTGTGCTACTGCAGTATTATACCGTTATGTGTGCTACTGCAGTATTATACCGTTATGTGTGCTACTGCAGTATTATACCGTTATGTGTGCTACTGCAGTATTATACCGTTATGTATGCTACTGCAGTATTATACCGTTATGTGTGCTACTGCAGTATTATACCGTTATGTGTGCTACTGCAGTATTATACCGTTATGTGTGCTACTGCAGTATTATACCGTTATGTATGCTACTGCAGTATTATACCGTTATGTGTGCTACTGCAGTATTATACCGTTATGTATGCTACTGCAGTGTTATACCGTTATGTGTGCTACTGCAGTATTATACCGTTATGTGTGCTACTGCAGTATTATACCGTTATGTGTGCTACTGCAGTATTATACCGTTATGTGTGCTATTACATTACTAATGGGTACTGAAGAATAACTAAACAACTACATGTTCTTGCACCAGCTCTGTCTCCCTAGACGCACCACCACAAATATCAAACCCCAAAGTAAGCCCTTTCCGTATCCATAAGTATTTTGTCCAGGTGTAATAAATCCTTGAGCTGGGGCCCATCTCAAAACTGGGAGTACTGTGTTCATATGCCATAAACCGAGGTATAAAATGGTGGCCTGTCCCCCTTTCTTGATCATTTATGCTGTGCCTGGAGGGGTCAGACCACTATTAACATTCCTGTCATGTTGCATAACATAGGATATAGAAAATGTTAATATTTGACATTTAAAATACTTATTTTAGTGAACAAGGTAACATTGGTCAGGTGTGATTACGGGTTTAGTGGAATGATTGGTGATGTAGTTATGTATATGTGGTGATGTAGTTACGTATATGTGGTGATGTAGTTACGTATATGTGGTGATGTAGTTACGTATATGTGGTGATGTAGTTACGTATATGTGGTGATGTAGTTACGTATATGTGGTGATGTAGTTACGTATGTGGTGATGTAGTTACGTATATGTGGTGATGTAGTTACGTATATGTGGTGATGTAGTTACGTATATGTGGTGATGTAGTTACGTATATGTGGTGATGTAGTTACGTATATGTGGTGATGTAGTTACGTATATGTGGTGATGTAGTTACGTATATGTGGTGATGTAGTTACGTATATGTGGTGATGTAGTTACGTATATGTGGTGATGTAGTTACGTATATGTGGTGATGTAGTTACGTATATGTGGTGATGTAGTTACGTATATGTGGTGATGTAGTTATGTATATGTGGTGATGTAGTTATGTATATGTGGTGATGTAGTTATGTATATGTGGTGATGTAGTTACGTATATGTGGTGATGTAGTTACGTATATGTGGTGATGTAGTTACGTATATGTGGTGATGTAGTTATGTATGTGGTGATGTAGTTATGTATATGTGGTGATGTAGTTATGTATATGTGGTGATGTAGTTACGTATATGTGGTGATGTAGTTAGTATATGTGGTGATGTAGTTACGTATATGTGGTGATGTAGTTACGTATATGTGGTGATGTAGTTACGTATATGTGGTGATGTAGTTACGTATATGTGGTGATGTAGTTACGTATATGTGGTGATGTAGTTACGTATATGTGGTGATGTAGTTACGTATATGTGGTGATGTAGTTACGTATATGTGGTGATGTAGTTACGTATATGTGGTGATGTAGTTATGTATGTGGTGATGTAGTTACGTATATGTGGTGATGTAGTTACGTATATGTGGTGATGTAGTTACGTATATGTGGTGATGTAGTTACGTATATGTGGTGATGTAGTTACGTATATGTGGTGATGTAGTTAGTATATGTGGTGATGTAGTTACGTATATGTGGTGATGTAGTTAGTATATGTGGTGATGTAGTTACGTATATGTGGTGATGTAGTTACGTATATGTGGTGATGTAGTTATGTATATGTGGTGATGTAGTTACGTATATGTGGTGATGTAGTTACGTATATGTGGTGATGTAGTTATGTATATGTGGTGATGTAGTTATGTATATGTGGTGATGTAGTTACGTATATGTGGTGATGTAGTTACGTATATGTGGTGATGTAGTTACGTATATGTGGTGATGTAGTTACGTATATGTGGTGATGTAGTTACGTATATGTGGTGATGTAGTTACGTATATGTGGTGATGTAGTTATGTATGTGGTGATGTAGTTACGTATATGTGGTGATGTAGTTACGTATATGTGGTGATGTAGTTATGTATGTGGTGATGTAGTTATGTATATGTGGTGATGTAGTTACGTATATGTGGTGATGTAGTTATGTATATGTGGTGATGTAGTTATGTATATGTGGTGATGTAGTTATGTATATGTGGTGATGTAGTTATGTATATGTGGTGATGTAGTTATGTATATGTGGTGATGTAGTTACGTATATGTGGTGATGTAGTTACGTATATGTGGTGATGTAGTTACGTATATGTGGTGATGTAGTTACGTATATGTGGTGATGTAGTTATGTATATGTGGTGATGTAGTTATGTATATGTGGTGATGTAGTTAGTATATGTGGTGATGTAGTTAGTATATGTGGTGATGTAGTTACGTATGTGGTGATGTAGTTACGTATATGTGGTGATGTAGTTATGTATATGTGGTGATGTAGTTATGTATATGTGGTGATGTAGTTACGTATATGTGGTGATGTAGTTATGTATGTGGTGATGTAGTTATGTATATGTGGTGATGTAGTTACGTATATGTGGTGATGTAGTTACGTATATGTGGTGATTTTAGTGTGTATATACGTATATGTGGTGATGTAGTTATGTATATGTGGTGATGTAGTTACGTATATGTGGTGATGTAGTTATGTATATGTGGTGATGTAGTTATGTATATGTGGTGATGTAGTTATGTATATGTGGTGATGTATGTATATGTATATGTAATTTGTGGAGTGATAGTTTGCCATTTTTATTCACGCAATACGCGCAGTTGCAGAATTATGCAATTTCACAGAAAACTTACTTTAGTAGAGCTGGAGCTGTGTGAGAAAGTGAAGAAGTTTCAGAATTTTCTTGGGTCCAGTTTTTTATGATCTGATAAAACGTTAACTCGGCCACCGGTGGGAAAATCAATCTGTGTCCTAGAAGGTGAATGGGCTGTCACTAAGGACATGGAATTCCACTTGGCGAGTATAAATCAATAAATCCCTGTGGTCAGCTGACCAGGTCTGAATGGTGGGTGGCTATGGGCAGTAGCTATCAGCACATCAGATGGTTCTGTTCACTGCCAGATGGAATTCACGTATATTCATGCAGCCTGGGATAGTACAAGTGGCTCACCCAAGTACAACATGTCTACTCTCCCTACACCCAAAAATTTGATATTTAATGTAATAATAAATTAACATAAATGTAACTGTTGTAGAAATTTGACCCTGTGTTATGTGTGGGCCAGTGTTAAAGTGAAATAATATCGGAGTAAATTGTCGCATTCTTGATGGATAGTGAACCAACTTTGAGTTCAAGAAACAAGGGAGTCTGGTATCCATCCATCTCACTCACATTCAAACTTAGGTGACTTGGGTTTGGGTCGGCTGTAAGTAATGTTACCTTGTAACATTATTAATAATAATTGTAAAACTACTTTAAAATGTGCAATAAACACAATCATTTGGCTAGTCATACACGGGACATGCAGAAGTTGTCATTGGAGCATGGAACCACAGAAAATGCATTTTGACATTCAGAAAGTTGAAATAATAAACAAAAAGTTAATAAAATTTTATGAATTCCTGGTGTAGCAGTTTGATTTTAGCGTACAATAGAATGAAGCAGAACTGATTTGTTATTTCAACAAACATTGCTTAGGCATCTGCCAGGGACAGTGTAGTGAATCTGTCCTCCCAGACTGGCCAGGGTCAGTAATGTTTGACCTTGGAGATGTTGTAGACATGGACAGTGTGTGACCTTGACTCTTGTGTTTCAGTTTTCCAAACAGACTGTGATTGAGAGTTACATCTCGTTCATTGAGAACTTCGCACGAGCAGAGAAGGTTCTCGATGACCTGTCCACCAAGTCGTCATTCCAGAAGTTTGTTGAGGTCAGTTCTCACGTCTGTTTGGTCATTTCAGAGGGGAGATCTCAAAAGTTGATGTACATTTCAATGAATGGACAGATGAACGTTAAATCAAACGTATAAACATTATGTTTGGTAAATTATTTGCTATCTAGATCATCATCATGAAACACATTTTTCTACTGCTACTGGTACTTACGCTGTCTTACACCCCTACAAACTTTGACCTTTTGACCTCTGCAATTTTGCAAAATCAGGAATTTTAATGGTTCTCTTTTTAAACATTCTTGTGTAGGGCTGTATGAAAATAATTTCTATGTGGAAACAGTTGATACTAAATACTAGAAAAAAGTTGTCATTATTATTATATTATTAATATTAAAAAAATTCAGCAGCAGAAATTAACTGTTTAATAGGAACAGTTTTAAGATTTAATTAAATAAAATGGTGATAACTGTTGATCTTTGTAGATTTAGTTATTATGTGCATATATTTAGCAGTAATTCATGTGTAGGTAAAACAGCGAAATATGTAAAGTGTAAAGATTACAGCCTGCATTTGAATGTTTACTTTTACATTACGCCAGTTTAAATTCTGAAATGAATGATCTACTTCCACGTTTGGCTCAGCTGTCCTAGTTTGACTGTAGCCATAGAACCCAGTTTGTACTCGGCTGGTAGGAGCAGATAGATAGAGAGCATCATTGATGAATAGCACCTGCAGATTCACGTCAAGGTGACTGACCAGGCCGCATTATTTGATAGGAAGTGGGCTATGATTTGGGCAACTGGCCGAGTAAATCAAATCAAATATGCCAGATGCATGCAACTGAATATGCGTGTGTTTTGATATGATGCTGGGTCATCCCCAGCTCTCCCATTTTCTGGGTCAATTGGGAGGAATTCCATGTAAGCGATCCACTGATCCACTGATCCGCGGAGCACATATTTTGACATTCCTCATTCTCGATTAATTTGTTTTACTACATAGATAAGGAATCTGATAAAATGTGCACTTTATTTCCGTGCTGAAATTTTAGGAATGAAACTAATTTGATTTGCTCTAACATATGGTAATATTAGCAGGGAATGTGAACTTCACACACCACTGCAGGAGAATGCATATTTCAGAACACCAAGACTTTACTGCCTAACAGAAAGGTTTAAATATTAAATTAAATTATATATAAAAAGTAATTGTGTAGTCATATTTGGACACTTTGTAGTTTTGTTTGTAATTGATAAATTAGCAAATTAATTATCATGAAAGAAAATATATATCTGGCCATCATGCACTAAACATTGGAATATAAAAATGACTGGTTGATCTAAACGTTTATCTCACTGCATAAAACATTGTAAACATTATTTATAGGAGAAAAAATGTACTGAATAAACAGTCAAAAAACGTTCGGGGTGAAAGTACAATTTTTTTAATTTTAAATTGCAGTGTTGAAATAGTACTGTCAATATATGCTTTGAATTGAATGGTGTATCATTTAAAATGTAAAAAATTACCTGACTAATATTGCTTATCCCAAACAATTGATTTCATGTTGGTAATTCACCCTCCCGTAACCTAACAATTATGTAGTTGAAGCTGATATAATTCAGGAAGTGGCATGGATGCTCATAACTTTGTACCACCAGAGATGTATGCAGTTTAACCAGTCACGATGGTCATGTGACATAATATGCATTCATTGTAGTGTATATAATTCTATATATATGTTCACAGTGTCAGTGAACTCAACTATTCTGCAGCCAATTGACATAAGACTGATTACTTTTCACTGTTACATCTGACAACACCAGACCTGGGTCAGGGTAGGAAGGTGTTTTTTTCTAAAAGGCCTCCAGACTCGTGCGTAGCAATACTTCCTGAGTAATCGTTGTCATTGTTCCCTCACTGGGGGTAGCTGTCTTCACGTGACATCGAAAATATTCATTTCTGTAACCCGTCACTAGTGCTGTCACAAACGTCACGGTGAACAATGTGACAGTCTGTTCCACTGTTGTGTCTCTTTGAAGTAGAACGGAAGGTTGTAGAGTGAACTTGGTTGAAGATGATTCACTGTTGCACTTACCTGATTTATTATCAACTTTTTCACCTGAATAATTTAGGCCAAGAGCATGAGTGCTACCCTGGATTATGAGGTTTAAAAATTGAAAATGTCACTAAAGTTATATAGATTACTGTCTGGTTAGTATCACTGCCGTGGTGTTTGTGTGAATTGAGTGTGAAGATTGGGCAAGAACAGAGCTTTCTATTGGTACCACACATACGGGGGGTCAGGACTTTAAGAATAGATGCATAAATTTGTCACAGAAGGCGTAGTAAACCACAAAAAATTGGGTAACAACTTTGTCACGTTTTGTCTGACCACGCGTAACTAGCTGTCATTCAATCTACTCAAATAAATGTACACCATCTTGAAAAATCTGTCAGCTATCCGATGATACCAAATGTGCGCAGGTCGGTTACAGATTACCAAATGTTTTTATGCAGGAAGGTGTCTCGGGCTGATTAATCAGCCTTGGCCAGCCGCAGGGTTAACCAAGGGGAATGTTAAAAAACACAGATTGTCTATAGGTAGTTTTATTCACTCGAACTTAAAGTGTTGCTGGACCTGACCATTTTTGGCAGTACTGAAGATGATTCTCTATGTAATTCTATGCAAAGTTGTGTTTTGATTCAGCAATGTGAGAAAGAGACAAAGACCAAGTTGCCACTGAAAGCACAAATAGTGAAGCCGGCTCAGAGGATTCCTCGCTACGAACTCCTGCTCAGGGTGAGTGCACTCTGTCTGTCCGTCCGGCTGTCTGCTGGCTGGTCTGTCTCATCTGTCTGTCACTTCAGTCGGTGTGTCTGTCTGTCTGACTGTCGATTTGTTTGTTTGTTTTCCTTTTGTTCTTTTGTTGTTTGTTCTGTGTCTTTACATATGTCAGAGTGTCTGTCCGACTCTAATTCTCCGTCCGTCCGTCCGTCCGTCCGTCCGTCCGTCCGTCCGTCCGTCCGTCCGTCCGTCCGTCCGTCCGTCCGTCCGTCCGTCCGTCCGTCCGTCCGTCCGTCCGTCCGTCCGTCCGTCCGTCCGTCCGTCCGTCCGTCCGTCCGTCCGTCCACAGTATGTCAGGTGGTTGGTGTGTTGACATGTCCCACCCCATTGACATCTGACCTTGTTAAACACACTCTCTGTTTGCTTTTATTAAACTATGATATTATGTACTATTTAAACTATATCAAGCCAATATGATGCCCGCCAACTCATAATAGAAACTTATAATTAGATTTTCAGTCAAAACATCCTGTTTACTTTTCGAGGAAACAACACAAACACAAAGTAAACAAAACATTGTAACAACAGCAAATTTAGTTTATACAACTGCAAACTATATTCTTCTATATAAGTTATATTTCTATTTTGATGTGCGACACCTGCAAATACAAATACAAACACATACAATGATCTTAGAAATGTTGAAGTTGATTGGTTTAAATGAAGAACAAGAAGAAGATAAGGGTTGTAATTTCATAGATGGTCAGTCACTTATGAGCCCATGTCATGAGTCCACCTTGACCCCTCTAGACCCCAATAAACTTTAGAACTGCAAATTGCTAGCAGCTGTTCATGAATAGTTGTACAGGTATTCTCAAACAGATATCACTTAAATTGGGTTTAGAAATTGTGTTTAATTTTAACCATTTTTGGACCACCTAGATGGTTGACTAGATATAATTATGTTGCATAATAAGATTTCATGATAAACCGACATAAATTGCCTCTACATCTCTCTCTGATATCTCGGACTAAACTATATAATTATACAAATCAGATCCAAAAATAGTATTTCTGTTGATCCGAGATAATCATTAAATAAGCCCGGACAAAGGGTTTGCTCCCAGCAACCCTGAACTTGTCAACCCTAGTTTGCTGGGGTAGTCAGCTGGATCCTGATATAACTCACCCCTCCAAGGGGTTATTAGTAATCATGATATGTTACAAAACCAATTACCCCTTAAGGGGTTACAATGTGGTAAAATGCCACACTCCAATTAGTGCGTTGTCTACAAGTCGTTAATAACATTCTATATTACAGTCAGCTATTAATAGATGTTTATTGACAGGTGTGCCAAATCGCCCATCCGTTCTGTCGGTTTCTACTGAACCATGTGAATTGGGGTGACGGAATTTGTTATTTTGTCAAATAGGATTGTATTGCCCCTGGGCCATAAACCTCACAGCTAGGCATTGTGTAATGGCTCGGAATTTGGGCAAAAAATACAGCACGTGATTTCTGTATGGTGGTGGTACGTCAGTGAACCCAGGAAATCACTGTTAGTAGGGTCTTGATATGAACTGGTGTGCCACATATTGCTCTATAATTGCTAGTGTTAGTAAGTGGTTCACGATTGCTGCACCGATAAACTTCTTAGAATGGAGAGTTGCAAATATGTGTATCTTATCCAGGCTTATCTGGGATCAGGCTGGAAAATGCAGGCGATACTGTCTACACTGTTGACAATTAATGGCGCCATTTCTACACATTGTTTGGACACCTGTGATGTCAGGTGAAGAAAAAGCTGATTAACTTATTGTAAATGAGTAGAGGGCGAGGTGTAACAGAGAGAATGGTGTGGGAAATCACAATGTCTAAAACATACTCATTATAGTGATAACTGAATTGAAACATCGTTATGTTTATGTGTTTTTTTCTGTAGTTAAATGTAATCTTGATGGGTGCATTTGGGTTGAATAATTGTAAGCACTTGACTTCGCCCTTAACTCTTTTCGGGCACTCACATTTGCATTATTTCAAAGAATTTTTTTTAAATATTTGTTAATAATTTAAAACACTTTCATTTGTATTTAGTTGCAATGATGTATCATTGTATAGACATTTGGATCTTTTCTTCATTGCTAAGACTGGTAATAGTGGAATATGTCGTGGCTTTTTGTGAAATATACCTGACAGGTAGAACCTCTAGAGCTTGTCATACATGTACAGATTCAGTTGATCAGGTACAGCATTTCTCAGGGTGAGGTGATGGGTGTATAATTAACATGCAGGAAAGGTGTAGCACAGTATGATTTTACAATAAGGACACTCATAGGTGTGTGTAATAACATATGTTGTACGTTGGTGCGAAATCACTGCTAATACTACGTCAGTGAACCCAGGAAATCACTGCTAATACTACGTCAGTGAACCCAGGAAATCACTGCTAATACTACGTCAGTGAACCCAGGAAATCACTGCTAATACTACGTCAGTGAACCCAGGAAATCACTGCTAATACTACGTCAGTGAACCCAGGAAATCACTGCTAATACTACGTCAGTGAACCCAGGAAATCACTGCAAATACTACGTCAGTGAACCCAGGAAATCACTGCTAATACTACGTCAGTGAACCCAGGAAATCACTGCTAATACTACGTCAGTGAACCCAGGAAATCACTGCTAATACTACGTCAGTGAACCCAGGAAATCACTGCTAATACTACGTCAGTGAACCCAGGAAATCACTGCAAATACTACGTCAGTGAACCCAGGAAATCACTGCTAATAATACGTCAGTGAACCCAGGAAATCACTGCTAATACTACGTCAGTGAACCCAGGAAATCACTGCTAATACTACGTCAATGAACCCAGGAAATCACTGCTAATACTACGTCAGTGAACCCAGGAAATCACTGCTAATACTACGTCAATGAACCCAGGAAATCACTGCTAATACTACGTCAGTGAACCCAGGAAATCACTGCTAATACTACGTCAGTGAACCCAGGAAATCACTCATTTTGGGTCATTGCTTCAGTGTACATTACTAAAATAGCATGGCTTTGAAATCTATCTGCCAGTTCAACGAATCGGGGATTTCTGATATGATCAGTCAAAGATAAACTGACGTATCCTTCCATTTGTTGATAACGTGAATATTAAAAAATTTGAGATTGATCAATTCTGCACTTCTGAGCTTGCGTTGCAAGGATTTGTGCACAAAAGAAGGTACTGTTGTTATTATTAACTGACTTAAATCTACATTGGTTTATTCAACCAGTTTTGGATAGGTTTGTGGCTGAGGGAGTGAGAGAATGATTAATGGAACAAATGTACAACAATTCCATATTAATGCAAATGTTTGTGTTTTTATTAAAAACCAAATGCACTATTAAACACTGACACAAATGTTACTAATGGACGTTCTACTAAATGTTTCTTAGAAACAGGTGTAGAAAGCCATTAGTAGTCGTAACAGTTGTTTATTTTTATGTATCAGCATTTTTTCGTATAAAGCATGTTGCATAAAATGTTGATCATTTACAAACCTCAGAACAATAGCAGAAAATGTGCAACATTGTGAACAACTGACTAACACCCTTCTAAACAGATGTATCTTTCTTCCCCAACACCATAAAAGACTTAAAGAAGCTGCTTGAAACAACTGTGGGTGCCAGAACTATCGACCCTTTCAACACTCATGTGGCACAAATGTAGACCCTCCATAGTTATATTAGGTAGTTGTACATATCCTTTTAATAATTAACTTATTTATTTTCTATTTATTTATATTTAATGTTTTAATTTTTTTGTATAATATGTTTGGTTATTTTGGTTGGGTTTTAATTTATAAAATATATAAAATATTTATACTGAATATTCTCTATAGACCTGATTCTAGAAAATCCTCTGTTGATGGAAACAATTCCTCCCTCCTTACAGCCCCTCCTCCCTCCTTACAGCCCCTCCTCCCTCCTTACAGCCCCAACCAGGCAGCAGAACAACCAGCAGGAAACAATTCCTCCCTCCTTACAGCCCCAACCATGCAGCAGAACAATCAGCAGGAAACAATTCCTCCCTCCTTACAGCCCCAACCAGGCAGCAGAACAATCAGCAGGAAACAATTCCTCCCTCCTTACAGCCCCAACCATGCAGCAGAACAATCAGCAGGAAACAATTCCTCCCTCCTTACAGCCCCAACCATGCAGCAGAACAATCAGCAGGAAACAATTCCTCCCTCCTTACAGCCCCAACCATGCAGCAGAACAACCAGCAGGAAACAATTCCTCCCTCCTTACAGCCCCAACCATGCAGCAGAACAATCAGCAGGAAACAATTCCTCCCTCCTTACAGCCCCAACCATGCAGCAGAACAATCAGCAGGAAACAATTCCTCCCTCCTTACAGCCCCAACCAGGCAGCAGAACAATCAGCAGGAAACAATTCCTCCCTCCTTACAGCCCCAACCAGCAGCAGAACAATCAGCAGGAAACAATTCCTCCCTCCTTACAGCCCCAACCATGCAGCAGAACAATCAGCAGGAAACAATTCCTCCCTCCTTACAGCCCCAACCATGCAGCAGAACAATCAGCAGGAAACAATTCCTCCCTCCTTACAGCCCCAACCAGCAGCAGAACAATCAGCAGGAAACAATTCCTCCCTCCTTACAGCCCCAACCAGGCAGCAGAACAATCAGCAGGAAACAATTCCTCCCTCCTTACAGCCCAACCAGGCAGTAGAACAACCAGCAGGAAACAATTCCTCCCTCCTTACAGCCCCAACCATGCAGCAGAACAATCAGCAGGAAACAATTCCTCCCTCCTTACAGCCCAACCAGGCAGAACAACCAGCAGGAAACAATTCCTCCCTCCTTACAGCCCAACCAGGCAGCAGAACAACAGCAGGAAACAATTCCTCTTCCCATCCATTAGACAAAGCAGCTTCCTCCCTCCTTACAGCCCAACCAGGCAGCAGAACAACCAGCAGGAAACATCTTCCTTAGCCTCCTCCCTCCTTACAGCTCCAACCAGCAGCAGAACAACAGCAGGAAACAATTCCTCCCTCCTTACAGCCCCTCTTAACCAGGCAGCAGAACAACCAGCAGGAAACAATTCCTCCCTCCTTACAGCCCCTTTTACGCTAACCAGGCAGCAGAACAACCAGCAGGAAACAATTCCTCCCTCCTTACAGCCCCTCCTCCCTCCTTACAGCCCAACCAGGCAGCAGAACAACCAGCAGGAAACAATTCCTCCCTCCTTACAGCCCCTCCTCCCTCCTTACAGCCCAACCAGGCAGCAGAACAACCAGCAGGAAACAATTCCTCCCTCCTTACAGCCCCTCCTCCCTCCTTACAGCCCAACCAGGCAGCAGAACAACCAGCAGGAAACAATTCCTCCCTCCTTACAGCCCCTCCTCCCTCCTTACAGCCCAACCAGGCAGCAGAACAACCAGCAGGAAACAATTCCTCCCTCCTTACAGCCCCTCCTCCCTCCTTACAGCCCCAACCAGGCAGCAGAACAACCAGCAGGAAACAATTCCTCCCTCCTTACAGCCCCTCCTCCCTCCTTACAGCCCCAACCAGGCAGCAGAACAACCAGCAGGAAACAATTCCTCCCTCCTTACAGCCCCTCCTCCCTCCTTACAGCCCCAACCAGGCAGCAGAACAACCAGCAGGAAACAATTCCTCCCTCCTTACAGCCCCTCCTCCCTCCTTACAGCCCAACCAGGCAGCAGAACAACCAGCAGGAAACAATTCCTCCCTCCTTACAGCCCCTCCTCCCTCCTTACAGCCCAACCAGGCAGCAGAACAATCAGCAGGAAACAATTCCTCCCTCCTTACAGCCCCTCCTCCCTCCTTACAGCCCCAACCAGGCAGCAGAACAACCAGCAGGAAACAATTCCTCCCTCCTTACAGCCCCTCCTCCCTCCTTACAGCCCCAACCAGGCAGCAGAACAACTAGCAGGAAACAATTCCTCCCTCCTTACAGCCTCCCTTAAGCCAACAGGCAGCAGAACAATCCAGCAGGAAACAATTCCTCCCTCCTTACAGCCCAACCAACAGGCAGAGAACAACCAGCAGGAAACAATTCCTCCCTCCTTACAGCCCAACACAAACAACAGCGGAAACAATTCCTCCCTCCTTACAGCCCCAACCAGGCAGTAGAACAACCAGCAGGAAACAATTCCTCCCTCCTTACAGCCCAACCAGGCAGAGAACAACCAGCAGGAAACAATTCCTCCCTCCTTACAGCCCCTCCTCCCCTCCTTACAGCCCAACCAGGCAGCAGAACAATCAGCAGGAAACAATTCCTCCCTCCTTACAGCCCCTCCTCCCTCCTTACAGCCCAACCAGGCAGTAGAACAACCAGCAGGAAACAATTCCTCCCTCCTTACAGCCCCTCCTCCCTCCTTACAGCCCAACCAGGCAGCAGAACAACCAGCAGGAAACAATTCCTCCCTCCTTACAGCCCCTCCTCCCTCCTTACAGCCCAACAAAATAGCAGGAAACAATTCCTCCCTCCTTACAGCCCAACCAGGCAGTAGAACAACCAGCAGGAAACAATTCCTCCCTCCTTACAGCCCCTCCTCCCTCCTTACAGCCCCTCCTCCCTCCTTACAGCCCAACCAGGCAGTAGAACAACCAGCAGGAAACAATTCCTCCCTCCTTACAGCCCCAGCAGTAGAACAACAGCAGGAAACAATCCCCTCCTTACAGCCCCTCCTCCCTCCTTACAGCCCAACCAGGCAGCAGAACAATCAGCAGGAAACAATTCCTCCCTCCTTACAGCCCCTCCTCCCTCCTTACAGCCCCTCCTCCCTCCTTACAGCCCCAACCAGGCAGCAGAACAACCAGCAGGAAACAATTCCTCCCTCCTTACAGCCCCTCCTCCCTCCTTACAGCCCCAACCAGGCAGCAGAACAACCAGCAGGAAACAATTCCTCCCTCCTTACAGCCCCTCCTCCCTCCTTACAGCCCCAACCAGGCAGCAGAACAACCAGCAGGAAACAATTCCTCCCTCCTTACAGCCCCTCCTCCCTCCTTACAGCCCAACCAGGCAGCAGAACAATCAGCAGGAAACAATTCCTCCCTCCTTACAGCCCCTCCTCCCTCCTTACAGCCCCAACCAGGCAGCAGAACAATCAGCAGGAAACAATTCCTCCCTCCTTACAGCCCCTCCTCCCTCCTTACAGCCCCAACCAGGCAGCAGAACAATGAGCAGGAAACAATTCCTCCCTCCTTACAGCCCCTCCTCCCTCCTTACAGCCCCAACCAGGCAGCAGAACAATGAGCAGGAAACAATTCCTCCCTCCTTACAGCCCAACCAGGCAGTAGAACAACCAGCAGGAAACAATTCCTCCCTCCTTACAGCCCAACCAGGCAGTAGAACAACCAGCAGGAAACAATTCCTCCCTCCTTACAGCCCAACCAGGCAGTAGAACAACCAGCAGGAAACAATTCCTCCCTCCTTACAGCCCAACCAGGCAGTAGAACAACCAGCAGGAAACAATTCCTCCCTCCTTACAGCCCCTCCTCCCTCCTTACAGCCCAACCAGGCAGCAGAACAATCAGCAGGAAACAATTCCTCCCTCCTTACAGCCCCTCCTCCCTCCTTACAGCCCAACCAGGCAGTAGAACAACCAGCAGGAAACAATTCCTCCCTCCTTACAGCCCAACCAGGCAGTAGAACAACCAGCAGGAAACAATTCCTCCCTCCTTACAGCCCCTCCTCCCTCCTTACAGCCCCTCCTCCCTCCTTACAGCCCAACCAGGCAGCAGAACAATCAGCAGGAAACAATTCCTCCCTCCTTACAGCCCCTCCTCCCTCCTTACAGCCCCTCCTCCCTCCTTACAGCCCAACCAGGCAGTAGAACAACCAGCAGGAAACAATTCCTCCCTCCTTACAGCCCCTCCTCCCTCCTTACAGCCCCTCCTCCCTCCTTACAGCCCAACCAGGCAGCAGAACAATCAGCAGGAGGGTTGTGGGTGTTTATGATGATATATATTGTTATTGTAATTACCAAATACAGATGCATTGTAACCAAATTTAATAAAAACATTATTTTATAAATGTAAAGAATTTGAGCTATGCGAGAAATTCCAGTTATGCCAGTGCTGTGTAGAACCTTGTGTCGATTTTAAGGGACTGTTGCCAACAATTTACAGAACTTGTACAAGTGACACACATATTTGATAATGACACCTTGTGGTCTGACAGGGCAGGCCATATACATGTGTGATGACAAATGATAAGCAGCGAGGTGATAGGAGTTGTTGATGCAACATACCGAGTGAACTGTGCTGGCGTAATGATATGTTTCATTTAGTTTGGCACATGCAATGACTTGTGTTATCTTGTGAATCAACTCTGCCCCTGTGGTTTCTTCTGAATACGCAATTTGTTAACGAATTAGATATATGTATTAGTGAATTTGGTTTATGTATTGGCAGTGATGATGGTTTGTTAATAATAGAAATGTGCTGTGTGATTCCAAGTATAAGTACATTTGGTTAAGTACATGTATTTTAGACAAACCAACTCAAACTACAATTACAAATACATTCAAGAACATTAAAACATAAACTTAATAACTTCAGCTCCGGGTACAACTACATTATAGACAATTACACGTACTCTTCATTTGTAAATGAACTACACTGCCATGTTTTTCAGATGTAAATTATAGTTTTTATTATAATAGAACTTAAAGGTATATTCAAGTTGCACACCTCACAAACAAAATGGTAGAAATATTATTTTATTCTAAGTATTCAATTATGTACTGGAAATGTACTTGATGTATTGGCAAAGACAATTGGCAAGTAAAAATTCTAGTACAAGTACAGAAAAGGCGTACAGGTGTATTTAAGTACACTGCAGATGTTTTGTGTTTCTACCTAACACCCGTGTCTCTGCAGTGTTCTGACCATAGCCGACTCTGTGGTTCTGACACAGATGTGAAGGGCCTTGTCAGGTGGCTCCACCTGGTGAATGTATGAAGAGTTACAGCCAATGTAGGATCACTGCAAATATAATCTATTAATTTTTGCTACGGCCACATTGACGAGGTTTTATTTGATATAATTTGATGATTTAACAAGATTTAACAAGATTGCCACCTAGAGATTCAACTCTAGATGGCAGGTGGACTAGGAAGCCATTTGGCTTATCGAGAGTCCAACCTCTCTATCTAAGTATACTTAGGTATATGTCGATTTTATTTTTAAATATATTAACACTACTAGCACCTACACAATCAGCTGATAATCTGTTCCATTCGTTTACTGTTCTTTGTGAAAATGAAAATTTTCTAATATCTAGTCTACACTGCTTCTTTGCTAATATAACTAACTCCATGTCCTCTAGTCCTTCTCTCTTCCTTGACTGTGAAAAAAATATTTCTGTCAATATTTTCATATCCATTCAATATTTTAAACACCTCAATCTGATCTCCTCTCAATCTTCTGGTTTCTTGTGTTGTTAAACCACATTCTTTTAGACGCATTTCATAACTAATATTCCTGAGTTTTGGTATCATTTTGGTTGCTCTCCTTTGTACTCTTTCTAGCATATCAATATCCTTCTTGCGATATGGCCTCCATGCTTGTATACAATATTCTAAGTGAGGCCTAACTATTGTTTTATACAGCGGTATTATTAGTTCTTTTTCTTTGTACACTATATTTCGCGTAATTAATCCAAGAATTTGGTTTCCCTTTGCTGCTGCAATTCCACACCTTATGATAAGATACATAACAGTTAACATTGTGCATCTTTATTCCATGTAAATATTTCTTTTCTGGGACACCAGCACAGTAAAGAATATATTGGTATAATTGTTTTAAAATCTGGAAACCTCACAAGTACTCTTAGTCAATTCAGTTCACATTATTGTCCTAAGAAGGATATTCGTCATATAACTCATGATCTTGTGTACAAGAAATTAAATATAGTACATATTAGATGTGTATTTTAAAACAATTTGAAGATTATCAAAGAAAAGAAATGAAATGCAAAAAAGACGGTGCAGGTGATGTTGGCCCTAACACTGGTGTCATCCTTTATTGTGACCACTGAGGGTCAGATAATGACCTCTGAGGGTTAAGTAAGAGGTACGAGTTAGGGTCAACTGATTCATCAGTGTCAGGAATCTCAGGAATCCCACGTAAGTGACCTCATGGAACAAATAAGAAGTAGGATTTCACCACTGCTGACCTTCAATGGTTCTGTTGAGCATGCCGTGGTGTAGCAGAATGTAGCTGGATGTGCGGTCATTGAACCTATCCATTTGGCCTAAATCTGGATCGCTCACTTTTGAGCTCGTCCACTGATGGCTGCCAGACGTGGGTGCAACCCGCTCCGTCACGGTTGAGTGGCCACAGCCGTGTGTGCCTAGAACGACGGTTCTAGTTGAGTGATTTCGCAGGCATTACATGAAAAACATGTTGTACAGCCACTTACAACTGGCAGGTGTGTTAGACTGGGGGGGCTGTGTCTCTCGCTGTGATGTGGATAGCTACAAGTGAAGTAGTCAGCTCTCACGTGGGGCTCTCTGCTGGTGTTTGTTTATTTTATGTGCACCAAATGGAATACATTCACAGTGGAATTGGACCACCCATGTAGTTGGTCATCTGTACTGGACTGTAGCGGTCAGACACATGTACTGCTGTATATAATCACAACAGTGTTGCAGTGCTCTAGAAAAAAGAAAAACATCTTTATGCATGCGTTGTGTGTAAAAGAATGGTTCTGGTATATGTAGTGCATTGGAAAACACCAGGGAAATACCCTAAATCACCTGTGTGTACAATGGGCAGGTGGGGCACTTAACATGTCATAAAGTAGAAACATCAGACAACACCAGTAACAAGACTGGGTGGAGCAGGTTTCCTAAATAAGACACTACTAGGCTTGAGAACATGCACCGGTCCAGACAGTCACACAAGTAACAAGACTGGGTGGAGCAGGTTTCCTAAATAAGACACTACTAGGCTTGAGAACATGCACCGGTCCAGACAGTCACACAAGTAACAAGACTGGGTGGAGCAGTTTCCCTAAATAAGACACTACTAGGCCTGAGAACATGCACCGGTCCAGACAGTCACACAAGTAACAAGACTGGGTGGAGCAGTTTCCCTAAATAAGACACTACTAGGCCTGAGAACATGCACCGGTCCAGACAGTCACACAAGTAACAAGACTGGGTGGAGCAGTTTCCCTAAATAAGACACTACTAGGCTTGAGAACATGCACCGGTCCAGACAGTCACACAAGTAACAAGACTGGGTGGAGCAGGTTTCCTAAATAAGACACTACTAGGCTTGAGAACATGCACCGGTCCAGACAGTCACACAAGTAACAAGACTGGGTGGAGCAGGTTCCCTAAATAAGACACTACTAGGCCTGAGAACATGCACCGGTCCAGACAGTCACACAAGTAACAAGACTGGGTGGAGCAGGTTCCCTAAATAAGACACTACTAGGCCTGAGAACATGCACCGGTCCAGACAGTCACACAAGTAACAAGACTGGGTGGAGCAGGTTCCCCAAATAAGACACTACTAGGCTTGAGAACATGCACCGGTCCAGACAGTCACACAAGTAACAAGACTGGGTGGAGCAGGTTTCCTAAATAAGACACTACTAGGCTTGAGAACATGCACCGGTCCAGACAGTCACACAAGTAACAAGACTGGGTGGAGCAGGTTCCCTAAATAAGACACTACTAGGCCTGAGAACATGCACCGGTCCAGACAGTCACACAAGTAACAAGACTGGGTGGAGCAGGTTCCCTAAATAAGACACTACTAGGCCTGAGAACATGCACCGGTCCAGACAGTCACACAAGTAACAAGACTGGGTGGAGCAGGTTCCCTAAATAAGACACTACTAGGCTTGAGAACATGCACCGGTCCAGACAGTCACACAAGTAACAAGACTGGGTGGAGCAGGTTCCTAAATAAGACACTACTAGGCTTGAGAACATGCACCGGTCCAGACAGTCACACCAGTAACAAGACTGGGTGGAGCAGGTTTCCTAAATAAGACACTACTAGGCTTGAGAACATGCACCGGTCCAGACAGTCACACAAGTAACAAGACTGGGTGGAGCAGGTTCCCTAAATAAGACACTACTAGGCTTGAGAACATGCACCGGTCCAGACAGTCACACAAGTAACAAGACTGGGTGGAGCAGGTTCCCTAAATAAGACACTACTAGGCTTGAGAACATGCACCGGTCCAGACAGTCACACAAGTAACAAGACTGGGTGGAGCAGGTTCCTAAATAAGACACTACTAGGCTTGAGAACATGCACCGGTCCAGACAGTCACACAAGTAACAAGACTGGGTGGAGCAGGTTCCTAAATAAGACACTACTAGGCTTGAGAACATGCACCGGTCCAGACAGTCACACAAGTAACAAGACTGGGTGGAGCAGGTTTCCTAAATAAGACACTACTAGGCTTGAGAACATGCACCGGTCCAGACAGTCACACAAGTAACAAGACTGGGTGGAGCAGGTTCCTAAATAAGACACTACTAGGCTTGAGAACATGCACCGGTCCAGACAGTCACACAAGTAACAAGACTGGGTGGAGCAGGTTCCTAAATAAGACACTACTAGGCTTGAGAACATGCACCGGTCCAGACAGTCACACAAGTAACAAGACTGGGTGGAGCAGGTTTCCTAAATAAGACACTACTAGGCTTGAGAACATGCACCGGTCCAGACAGTCACACAAGTAACAAGACTGGGTGGAGCAGGTTCCTAAATAAGACACTACTAGGCTTGAGAACATGCACCGGTCCAGACAGTCACACAAGTAACAAGACTGGGTGGAGCAGGTTCCCTAAATAAGACACTACTAGGCTTGAGAACATGCACCGGTCCAGACAGTCACACAAGTAACAAGACTGGGTGGAGCAGGTTCCCTAAATAAGACACTACTAGGCTTGAGAACATGCACCGGTCCAGACAGTCACACAAGTAACAAGACTGGGTGGAGCAGGTTCCTAAATAAGACACTACTAGGCTTGAGAACATGCACCGGTCCAGACAGTCACACCAGTAACAAGACTGGGTGGAGCAGGTTTCCTAAATAAGACACTACTAGGCTTGAGAACATGCACCGGTCCAGACAGTCACACCAGTAACAAGACTGGGTGGAGCAGGTTCCCTAAATAAGACACTACTAGGCTTGAGAACATGCACCGGTCCAGACAGTCACACAAGTAACAAGACTGGGTGGAGCAGGTTCCCTAAATAAGACACTACTAGGCTTGAGAACATGCACCGGTCCAGACAGTCACACCAGTAACAAGACTGGGTGGAGCAGGTTCCCTAAATAAGACACTACTAGGCTTGAGAACATGCACCGGTCCAGACAGTCACACAAGTAACAAGACTGGGTGGAGCAGGTTCCTAAATAAGACACTACTAGGCCTGAGAACATGCACCGGTCCAGACAGTCACACCAGTAACAAGACTGGGTGGAGCAGGTTTCCTAAATAAGACACTACTAGGCTTGAGAACATGCACCGGTCCAGACAGTCACACAAGTAACAAGACTGGGTGGAGCAGTTTCCCTAAATAAGACACTACTAGGCCTGAGAACATGCACCGGTCCAGACAGTCACACAAGTAACAAGACTGGGTGGAGCAGGTTCCTAAATAAGACACTACTAGGCTTGAGAACATGCACCGGTCCAGACAGTCACACAAGTAACAAGACTGGGTGGAGCAGTTTCCCTAAATAAGACACTACTAGGCTTGAGAACATGCACCGGTCCAGACAGTCACACAAGTAACAAGACTGGGTGGAGCAGGTTCCCTAAATAAGACACTACTAGGCCTGAGAACATGCACCGGTCCAGACAGTCACACAAGTAACAAGACTGGGTGGAGCAGTTTCCCTAAATAAGACACTACTAGGCTTGAGAACATGCACCGGTCCAGACAGTCACACAAGTAACAAGACTGGGTGGAGCAGGTTCCCTAAATAAGACACTACTAGGCTTGAGAACATGCACCGGTCCAGACAGTCACACAAGTAACAAGACTGGGTGGAGCAGGTTCCCTAAATAAGACACTACTAGGCTTGAGAACATGCACCGGTCCAGACAGTCACACAAGTAACAAGACTGGGTGGAGCAGGTTTCCTAAATAAGACACTACTAGGCTTGAGAACATGCACCGGTCCAGACAGTCACACAAGTAACAAGACTGGGTGGAGCAGGTTCCCTAAATAAGACACTACTAGGCTTGAGAACATGCACCGGTCCAGACAGTCACACAAGTAACAAGACTGGGTGGAGCAGGTTCCCTAAATAAGACACTACTAGGCTTGAGAACATGCACCGGTCCAGACAGTCACACAAGTAACAAGACTGGGTGGAGCAGGTTCCCTAAATAAGACACTACTAGGCTTGAGAACATGCACCGGTCCAGACAGTCACACAAGTAACAAGACTGGGTGGAGCAGGTTCCTAAATAAGACACTACTAGGCTTGAGAACATGCACCGGTCCAGACAGTCACACAAGTAACAAGACTGGGTGGAGCAGGTTTCCTAAATAAGACACTACTAGGCTTGAGAACATGCACCGGTCCAGACAGTCACACAAGTAACAAGACTGGGTGGAGCAGGTTCCCTAAATAAGACACTACTAGGCTTGAGAACATGCACCGGTCCAGACAGTCACACAAGTAACAAGACTGGGTGGAGCAGGTTCCCTAAATAAGACACTACTAGGCTTGAGAACATGCACCGGTCCAGACAGTCCAGTCACCTGGCTGTCATTCTTGCTCTAGGTCAAACACATCTTTCTAGAAAGCACCTGTAGTATTGTCTAATGGCTGACACTTTCAGCCAGTACACAATGGGGTAACAGTGCACCATTGTGAATAGTTTCAAGGCTAATAAATATATAGTAAGTTCAGTGTATGTATATTGAGGTATACTTGTGTTGGTGTCTTTTGACATTTGAAGTACTCCTCAAACTGGCCTCAATTCCTGGCTTGTTAGGGATGATAAATGGTTATATGTTATATATGTTATATGTGGGTCCCTTATTCCACTGTGGAATTGAGTTCTGGCCATCTACATTTGTCTTATCAACTCATGACTGTTTCTTCCTACCAATATGTCTTATTCTGTCTCCATCTGAATTGAGATTGTGCTCTTCTTCTACTTCTGTCTTCATTCCTTCTGTGTCAATGAATTTGCACTCACATTGTATGTGCCTGTCTGTATCCACCCCAAAACACACATACGCACATGTGTGCACACACTCACGCACGCATGCACGCACACACACGCACGCACACACATATATAAGTAATCCCTCATACATTACATCCTGCAACATTTGGTGTCAGAAGTGGGATTTTTGTTGTGTGTCCAAACCACACATGCAGGGTGTCAGAAGTGGAAATGTTATTCATTGGATATGTACATTTGTACATAGTAGTAATTTCACCGGAGACTCCCGTGTGTTACAGCGCCTCCTGGTGAACACGCCCAAAGACCACCCAGACTACGAACAGCTGCAGAAGGCGGAGAAGGCCATCCACGACCTCGCCCTGAGGATCAACAGTGTGAGGGAGAGCAAACATGAGGAGGACCTTCAGGAGACGCTCAAGAAGCTGGAGCTGCTACTCATCACTGATGTGAGTAACTTGCATGGGAACAGTTTCATGGTTGACATCTAGACTTTAAATTTCTAATAGAAATTACATTAAATTTTATTTATATAATAATATAACTGTATATAAATTATTGAGCCAAATCTCAGTGAAGTGGTTTTAATTGATTAAGTAATAAGAACTTGTAACACTTCTATATTACCTGTATCCTTGAAGATTCAAACTCAAAGGCACAACAAAGAAACAAAACCATTTGGCATAATCCTAAACGAGGAAAGGCAAAAGTTGCTGAAAATTTATGGTAGAAAAGCAGTTTCAAACAAATATGTTTTGATTTTCTTTTACGAAAGATGGCGATAGTTTCAGAAGATTCAGTTGTAGTATGAAATTGATTCCCCGTGGTGCAGCAGCACAGAAAGCACATTTGCTTATATTCAGCTTAGTTTTAGAAACAAAACCTTGTTTGGGAACGGATGATCTAAGGGTCCTAGGGATATCAGGGAAATGTGACAGATTAACCTGTCTATCACGCATGTCAATAAATCTGCACTTAATTTAAAATCGGCAGTATTGTCAGAAAAAATAATCATAACATGTAACAAGTTAGAATTGGCATGTTTTCCTCAGAAAATCTGTATAGAATCTAGAGGATATAATTAATACAATTTGACTGGTCTTTTGGTATTTTATTATTTTTATTATTATTTTCTTGTATATATTTTACACAATTTTTCTGTCATTAATCATGTGTGGCAAGAACTTATTTTAAATTGTAGAAAAAACAATTTTACTGATGGTAAAATTTAGCTACATTTACAGGTAGTTAGATAGTTTTATTATGTAACGAAATGTTTCCTGTGGGTGAATATTTTATGCTTTGGTTACAGCTCGTTGCTCAAGACAGGATATATTTACGGCACGACATGATACAAGTTTTGGTAAGTAACACTATCTAGGGTTGTATACAGAGGAATATAACTTATTTTATTATTTTATTTTTGTATTGCTTACAATTGCCACACTGTTCCTACACATTCTCTGTTTTGCCAACACACCTGAATCATACCAAACTTGTTTGCCTGTCTCTCATTCCATCAACCTGTCCATCCATATATATGCCATCTGTCCTTATGTCAGTGTCCGTCTGTCAGTCTGTTTGTCCATATGTCAGTTCGTCTTTCTGTCTGTTGGTCAAACCATCTGTCAATCCATTTGTTAGTCCATCTCTCTGACCACCTGTCCATCCATTTGTTCATTTTCTGTCAAACTGTCTATCCATCCACCAACTGTCTATCCATATTTCCATTTATTCACTTGTCTGTCTGTCCATCGACACGTCTATCTGCCCATTCATCTGAGTGTTCCTCCATCTGGTTTACTACAAAAAGTCCTAATATTTCCAGTAGCTTTGCGTATACAGAGTAAAGACTTTGTAGCCATGTAACCAGCTGCCAGTGAGTGTGAAGGCTGGTTGTGATACTTTGTAGCCATGTAACCAGCGCCAGTGAGTGTGAAGGCTGGTTGTGATACTTTGTAGCCACGTAACCAGCAGCCAGTGAGTGTGAAGGCTGGTTGTGATACTTTGTAGCCACGTAACCAGCAGCCAGTGAGTGTGAAGGCTGGTTGTGATACTTTGTAGCCATGTAACCAGCAGCCAGTGAGTGTGAAGGCTGGTTGTGATACTTTGTAGCCACGTAACCAGCTGCCAGTGAGTGTGAAGGCTGGTTGTGATACTTTGTAGCCACGTAACCAGCTGCCAGTGAGTGTGAAGGCTGGTTGTGATACTTTGTAGCCACGTAACCAGCTGCCAGTGAGTGTGAAGGCTGGTTGTGATACTTTGTAGCCACGTAACCAGCTGCCAGTGAGTGTGAAGGCTGGTTGTGATACTTTGTAGCCACGTAACCAGCTGCCAGTGAGTGTGAAGGCTGGTTGTGATACTTTGTAGCCACGTAACCAGCTGCCAGTGAGTGTGAAGGCTGGTTGTGATACTTTGTAGCCACGTAACCAGCTGCCAGTGAGTGTGAAGGCTGGTTGTGATACTTTGTAGCCACGTAACCAGCTGCCAGTGAGTGTGAAGGCTGGTTGTGATACTTTGTAGCCACGTAACCAGCAGCCAGTGAGTGTGAAGGCTGGTTGTGATACTTTGTAGCCACGTAACCAGCAGCCAGTGAGTGTGAAGGCTGGTTGTGATACTTTGTAGCCACGTAACCAGCTGCCAGTGAGTGTGAAGGCTGGTTGTGATACTTTGTAGCCACGTAACCAGCTGCCAGTGAGTGTGAAGGCTGGTTGTGATACTTTGTAGCCACGTAACCAGCTGCCAGTGAGTGTGAAGGCTGGTTGTGATACTTTGTAGCCACGTAACCAGCTGCCAGTGAGTGTGAAGGCTGGTTGTGATACTTTGTAGCCACGTAACCAGCTGCCAGTGAGTGTGAAGGCTGGTTGTGATACTTTGTAGCCACGTAACCAGCTGCCAGTGAGTGTGAAGGCTGGTTGTGATACTTTGTAGCCATGTAACCAGCTGCCAGTGAGTGTGAAGGTGGGTTTTGAATTTTTGATGTAACAGTGAGTGAGTGTGAAGGTGGGTGTGATGTATGTGATGTCAGTCATGCCATGTGATGTCATGTGATGGTCATGTGATGTCATGTGAGTCATGTGATGTCTGGTGTGTCTTGTAGATGTCAGTGATGTCATGTGAGTCTGGTTGTGTACATGTGATGTCATGTGATGTCATGTGATGTCATGTGATGTGATGTGATGTGATGTGATGTGATGTGATGTGATGTGATGTGATGTGATGTGATGTGATGTGATGTGATGTGATGTGATGTGATGTGATGTGATGTCATGTGATGTGATGTGATGTGATGTGATGTGATGTTGTAGACGCGCAAGGACCCCTGCTGCATCTGGCTCTTCTCAGACCTCGTAGTGCTCAGCTCCATCAAGAGGAGGAGCGGAACGGTGAACAAGAGGAGCACACTCATGCTGTGAGTCTCATCCACAATGTCTGGCCTCTTCTGTCCATCAATCACACAAACCTATACTCCAGAAAAAAGTGTTTCCATATTACCAAGATTATTCCACATTTCTGCATAAATGCATTTCTTTAAAATACTTACCTTTCTGCAGTTGTCATTCCTCCATCTGTTGACAACATTTGTTACTGGTTTTGAGATTGACTTGCTTTGATGTGCCTCTGAGCTTGGTTTTACAAGGATTTAGGTGGAAATGAAGTTATTATTGTTCTCATAAGTTTATTGGCACATATTTGGAGCATGTTTGCAACTTTGTATTCACAAAACAGTTAAAAATAACTGCAGGATGTTGTCAAAATATATTAATCAGAATTTAACCTCCTCGAGAGATTATTATGTATGATATGACAACATTTTTAACATAGTTAAAGTTGGGATTGTCTTGAGCATGGCCAGTGTTTAATATGAAACTTTATGTGGTGCAACATTTTGAGAACCATATATTTATGTGAGAAATTTTTGTACACAGCCAATCTCCGGCAGGAAATGATTTTGTGGAGAACGTCAAACACAAGATGTGGTTGAAGATCTCTCTCGACAACTTGGAGGTGGTCAAAAGTGAGTGTAATCTGATGACACACCTCAAATACAACAACAGTTCCACCACTGACTCCTAGTGTAGGCTTACTAAATGTAAATGTGATCATGGTTCCGTTCATCTTTACCTCACCACAAGTAGTTTTGATTTCATATTGAACTCTGAAATTATAACATTTCCATGTTGTGTTGTGTTTTATTAATTTACTGTGTAAGGTATAAAATATAATGTAAAAACGTCAGTTTCCACCCCATTTGCCAAATGACATATTGTCATAAACTGTATTGGGCCATAATAAATGAAGTACATTATGTCAATTGCATAATTTCACAACTCACAGCCTTCATAGTGGTCTGAGTGCAGCCGCAAAGGGTGCACATTGAATATATGTCCACTCTACAAACACTGTCTCATGCATGAGCTGTCTACCGTTGTGTGCAGCCTCCAACCTGAAGACGAAGAGAGAGTTGGTGGACCTAGCAGACCTGGAGGAAGACTTCAGCATTCTCACCAAGATCTCAGAGTTGTCCTCCAAACTCACCTGTCTCCACGAGGTGAGATTTGAACTCACGGCGTCATCATCGGTTGGCAAAATATTCTGTGGAAATTGGCAGAGAAATATATAGAAATTTTTTAGAATTCTGAAAATAACAATGAGGTCGTAACAACATTAGTATAATTCTATAGAGTTGCTATGGCGATGAGGTTCACAGAACTCTACAGCAGTTGTATAGAATGATTTTTGTAAACCATCAGTCAAATCCCATGGAAGAGTCTACAGGATTGTTTAGCTAAGGGCATTTATTTTAATTGAATTTCTCCAGGGGGCTGTATGCCAAATGTGGACTTTTACTGGTAAAGCTGAGTTGTTGCAAACTGGATGGGTAAATGTTTACATGAACACATACGTGCACAGCTTAATTAACAATATTCTCATGCTTAGTTGTCATCATGAGTGAGTGGTTGTTGTAGGAGTTGAGTGGTTCAGTCAATGACCTACTCAACAGCATCAACAGACAGTTGTCAGAGCACCAACTGAAGAACCCCCCGCCCAAAGCAAACAGGGTTGAGCTGCTGGCTACTACCATGTACGTACTGCACTAGGTCCTGTGACATGGCAGTGGGTTGAGACAGTCCAACTCATGTCAGTGGCTTTGATTGTTAAGGAAGTGTGTGAGTCCGAGACATTGCTTCATCTACAAACTCTACATGTCCACTGTTAGGAGTGTGCGTGGCTTCCTAGATTTAAAAGATCACAAATCCAGTGTTAATGTGGCTGAAGTTGATGATCTATCAACGTTAATGTCTGCTGCCAACTTGTATCATTTTCAGCCTGTATCAAACGATCATACTTGCTTCTGTTAGTTTGAAAATACTTTTGTAATCACAGTGCAGCTTTGGGATCCTGCACAGACTCAGCCATCTTAGGTTGCATAGAGGTGTTCACTTGTGATTGGTCAAAATATTGGTTAAGAAAATGACAGGCTGTTGAAAATGATGCTCTGTTATTTCAAAAGGCTATATTTGTTAGTTTATTTGTTTAAAAGTATCAACCCAAAATGTTTCTATGGAAGCCCAAATATGAACAGTGCAGCTTTCATAAAAATATCGATGCCTTGTGAATTCTTGGGGAGCTAAAAGTAATATGTCATGTAACTAAAATGTCTCAATTCTCTTTTGATACTGATATCAAGATATTAAATGTTACAATCACCAAAGGAACAAGTTCATGGCAAGGGTAGTAGTTATCATAGTTAAAATGTCTGGAACTTATGACGCCACCTATAGGTAACGTCTAACAACTGAAAGACTGAATAATTGTGTGCATCATGTTTCAGGGAGCGAGTGGCACATATTACCGTTGTGTTTCCGAGTCCAGAGAAGAGAGCATTCTGGGAGTCGGCCATCACAGAAGCAAAACAAAAACTTGGTATGTTGACTGTGTGCTTGCAGTAGCAGTTGGTATGTTGACTGTGTGCTTGCAGTAGCAGTTGGTATGTTGACTGTGTGCTTGCAGTAGCAGTTGGTATGTTGACTGTGTGCTTGCAGTAGCAGTTGGTATGTTGACTGTGTGCTTGCAGTAGCAGTTGGTATGTTGACTGTGTGCTTGCAGTAGCAGTTGGTATGTGGACTGTGTGCTTGCAGTAGCAGTTGGTATGTTGACTGTGTGCTTGCAGTAGCAGTTGGTATGTTGACTGTGTGCTTGCAGTAGCAGTTGGTATGTTGACTGTGTGCTTGCAGTGCAGTTGGTATGTTGACTGTGTGCTTGCAGTAGCAGTTGGTATGTTGATTGTGCTTGAAGTAGCAGTGATATTTGATGTTGCTTGCCAACTTGTATCATTTTCAGCCTGTATCAAACGATCATACTTGCTTCTGTTAGTTTGAAAATACTTTTGTAATCACAGTGCAGCTTTGGGATCCTGCACAGACTCAGCCATCTTAGGTTGCATAGAGGTGTTCACTTGTGATTGGTCAAAATATTGGTTAAGAAAATGACAGGCTTTGAAAATGATGCTCTGTTATTCAAAAGGCTATATTTGTTAGTTTATTTGTTTAAAAGTATCAACCCAAAATGTTTCTATGGAAGCCCAAATATGAACAGTGCAGCTTTCATAAAAATATCGATGCCTTGTGAATTCTTGGGGAGCTAAAAGTAATATGTCATGTAACTAAAATGTCTCAATTCTCTTTTGATACTGATATCAAGATATTAAATGTTACAATCACCAAAGGAACAAGTTCATGGCAAGGGTAGTAGTTATCATAGTTAAAATGTCTGGAACTTATGACGCCACCTATAGGTAACGTCTAACAACTGAAAGACTGAATAATTGTGTGCATCATGTTTCAGGGAGCGAGTGGCACATATTACCGTTGTGTTTCCGAGTCCAGAGAAGAGAGCATTCTGGGAGTCGGCCATCACAGAAGCAAAACAAAAACTTGGTATGTTGAGTGTGTGCGAGATGAAAAAACTAGCAAATCTAACAGCAGTTTGAACTGTTTACTGTATGATATAAGCGATTAAAATGTGGTAGGGATCATGTAAACAATATTTAGAATTCCATGGTTCGTGAACCTGATTTTTTTGTTTCTGTGATTCGTCCAATTTTTTTCTTTTAAAACTAGTCAAAAATGGGTAACAAATTAAACTTTTGTGTTGATTCCTAGAGTGCATTCGCGACCGCTTCCTAGACTGCATTCGTAATCGCTTTTAAAAACAGCCGCATTTTGATTAGCTAGGAATTGCGAATCAGAGCATAGGTTATAATTTGTTTCTGTCTGATTGACCTCTTCTTCAGTTAGCCGCGCTGCATTCAAATGTTCCTCGGAAGTGACTTGCCTCCTCTCACATGCCTGTTTGTTGTTGTTGTCAGAAGCGACAGTCGATGGAAAAGATCCGGAGTTCCTTCACGCGCTCCAGATCACAAAGACAAGAGCTGGCATGCAGGTAGGTACATTCATAAAATTACACTAAACTGGTGTACATTTAAAGGGATACTCCAATCAGTGAGAGATTCACACCATTTACATACATCTGTATTATATATTTGTTGTGCATATTAATTCTGCACAATGATCGTTAATAAACAAGTAATTATAGTATAAGTGTATCATAAACACTCCATGTTGGATTCAGGGCGCTGCCATCTTGAGACTTGTGCGCCAGTGATGTAAACCGCATGCACGTTCAAACATCCTATGTCTGTCCAATGGTATTTGATATATCCAGTATGTCGCGGATTGCTTACGTCACAATCACAATTATTAGCGAAGATTCCGCCAATCCATGCCTTTTTCAACAATGCGCCAGTGACATAAACGATCTGCCTTACGTCACTGGCGCATAAGTCTCAAGATGGCAGCGCCCTGAATCTAAGATAGCATGTTTTTGATACCATTAAACTATAACTAATTGTTTATTAACGATTTGTTTGCACAATTACTAGGCACAACCAATATAGTATACATAAGTAAGTTAATACTGTGAACCTCTCACTGACTGGTGTATCCCTATAAAACACAGCCAACTGCTAACATTTTAAGACAGTCGTACATCTCTAGGCTGTATATTTCAAGTGTCATGGCTGTGTTCACCAGTTCTCGTGTGCGTCACCGATCGACGGACTCAACCTGAAGCAGTGTCGAGACGTGTGGGTGTGTAACAGCGACGGCTACGTTGGTCACATGTGTCTCCTCAGTCTACAGCCTGAGCCAATCGTCACCCTCAACTCTCCAGTGCCAGGATGTAACTCTCGCATTCTCTGCATTTGTGCCACCCCTGCCTTCCTCAAGTTCAAACGGTAATGATGCGTTTCATTTACTAAGCACTCAAAATATAGCCCTCAGTGACAAGTATGTTGATTTGAATAAGCATATACATGAGCATAACCAGTACTTTTTTCATTTAGTTTACTAGAGTCCACGTCAGGTTATACATTTACCGCCTGCCAGTTTGAACTAAACAGAACTGCCCAAGTTCCAAACCGGTGGTGGTGGTGGTGGTGGTGGTGGTGGTGGTGGTGGTGGTGTGGTGGTGGTGGTGGTGTGTGTGTGTGACCTGTTCTGACGAAATGAGTCACATGTCAGCAAACTTGATTTCGAGAAAACACTGTATAAACATTGCATGGCGATATTTAACAATTTTGACTTTTCGTCACCAAACCACACTTTAATGTCTTTTCTATCAACTGTCAATGCATATTTGCTATTTATATTACTATTTAGTACATTTTACTACCTTTTTAGAAAGGCTACGTAACATTTCATGCATGAATTTGGTAAAACAAAATCGATAAATCGCACTTGTTCGAGTCGCATTCTTCTGGGTTTCCCTTGCCGCATGGCGGACATACTTGGTACTACGGGAAAGCCCAGCATGTCCACTGTCTGAATCTGCTAGAGGAAATCCCCAATGACGTCAATTTTAGCCAATAGGAACATTTAACTGAGAAACCTATCTGTAAAGAAACGTCACCAGTTGTCAGGTTCAGCTGATAGTGGTCCCCTGATTGGCTTAAAGCTGCGAACGCGATGCGCACGCGCTAACTGTAAACAAGTAGAATCGATCAGATCGCCGCAACCAAACACTGCTAAATACTCGGATTATGTTGTGATAACCATAATAAACAACTTGCAAGACATATCTTCGACAATAAGCGCGACTTGGGAGGGGGTTTAGAATACATCAAAAGGTGAAATGGAAGCAAAATAGCTGAATTAGGAATGACAACGCACTCAATCTTGTACTTGCGTGACCGCGAACTTCAAATGAAGTTTGAAGCTTTCTACCCCGGGCATGTTCAGTGTCGAATAACTTTGGCTGTGCGTGAGCCAGCTCCATAATTTTTGCACAGTTGGAAAGCTTAATAAATATTCTTTCCGATGGTATTACTAATTCAGTTTTTTTATTGTTTGACATGTGACTCATTTCGTTAGAACAGGTCACATATATATATTTTTTGTTGTTGTCTCCCTGTAAGGATGCTACAGAACAGAGTAATTCAGTAGAATCGTTTGTTGTTGTCCAGGAAAGTCAGCGGTCCTCGCGGCGGGTCGAGACAGGTGGCAGCACCGAAGATCACGGTGGAGGAAGACCACGACGATGACGAGGACAGGGAGGAGCCAGAGGCAGGGGGATGGATACGTGTCTGACTCCAGCTCCACCACCAGTGAGGACCTCGCTGTCATAGAGGAAGAACGTGATGGTAGGTGACAGACGGACAGACAGGTGGGCAGATGGACGGGCAGAAGGATAGACTATCTATCATAGAGGAGGAACATGACGGTAGGTGACAGACGGGACAATGGCAGATGGACGGATCAACGGACAGACATAGAGGAGGAACACAGTGTAGGTGATAAACAGACAGACAAGTTGTCTACCGTCATAGTTTAATACATAACAATAGATAAGAGGCAAACACCTGGGAGACTATGGAAGGATGGAGATGATGTGTGAGGGACAGACAGTGAGGTCGTCTCTCACAGGAGAGGACACAGTGTTAGGTGACCTGTGGACAGACAAGGATGGAGATGATGTGTGAGGGACAGACAGTGAGGTCGTCTCTCACAGGAGAGGACACAGTGCTAGGTGACCTGTGGACAGACAAGGATGGAGATGATGTGTGAGGGACAGACAGTGAGGTCGTCTCTCACAGGAGAGGACACAGTGTTAGGTGACCTGTGGACAGACAAGGATGGAGATGATGTGTGAGGGACAGACAGTGAGGTCGTCTCTCACAGGAGAGGACACAGTGTTAGGTGACCTGTGGACAGACAAGGATGGAGATGATGTGTGAGGGACAGACAGTGAGGTCGTCTCTCACAGGAGAGGACACAGTGTTAGGTGACCTGTGGACAGACAAGGATGGAGATGATGTGTGAGGGACAGACAGTGAGGTCGTCTCTCACAGGAGAGGACACAGTGTTAGGTGACCTGTGGACAGACAAGGATGGAGATGATGTGTGAGGGACAGACAGTGAGGTCGTCTCTCACAGGAGAGGACACAGTGGAAGGTGACCTGTGGACAGACAAGGATGGAGATGATGTGTGAGGGACAGACAGTGAGGTCGTCTCTCACAGGAGAGGACACAGTGGTAGGTGACCTGTGGACAGACAAGGATGGAGATGATGTGTGAGGGACAGACAGTGAGGTCGTCTCTCACAGGAGAGGACACAGTGGAAGGTGACCTGTGGACAGACAAGGATGGAGATGATGTGTGAGGGACAGACAGTGAGGTCGTCTCTCACAGGAGAGGACACAGTGTTAGGTGACCTGTGGACAGACAAGGATGGAGATGATGTGTGAGGGACAGACAGTGAGGTCGTCTCTCACAGGAGAGGACACAGTGCTAGGTGACCTGTGGACAGACAAGGATGGAGATGATGTGTGAGGGACAGACAGTGAGGTCGTCTCTCACAGGAGAGGACACAGTGGAAGGTGACCTGTGGACAGACAAGGATGGAGATGATGTGTGAGGGACAGACAGTGAGGTCGTCTCTCACAGGAGAGGACACAGTGGGAAAGGGGACCTGTGGACAGACAAGGATGGAGATGATGTGTGAGGGACAGACAGTGAGGTCGTCTCTCACAGGAGAGGACACAGTGCTAGGTGACCTGTGGACAGACAAGGATGGAGATGATGTGTGAGGGACAGACAGTGAGGTCGTCTCTCACAGGAGAGGACACAGTGCTAGGTGACCTGTGGACAGACAAGGATGGAGATGATGTGTGAGGGACAGACAGTGAGGTCGTCTCTCACAGGAGAGGACACAGTGTTAGGTGACCTGTGGACAGACAAGGATGGAGATGATGTGTGAGGGACAGACAGTGAGGTCGTCTCTCACAGGAGAGGACACAGTGTTAGGTGACCTGTGGACAGACAAGGATGGAGATGATGTGTGAGGGACAGACAGTGAGGTCGTCTCTCACAGGAGAGGACACAGTGCTAGGTGACCTGTGGACAGACAAGGATGGTGATGATGTGTGAGGGACAGACAGTGAGGTCGTCTCTCACAGGAGAGGACACAGTGTTAGGTGACCTGTGGACAGACAAGGATGGAGATGATGTGTGAGGGACAGACAGTGAGGTCGTCTCTCACAGGAGAGGACACAGTGTTAGGTGACCTGTGGACAGACAAGGATGGTGATGATGTGTGAGGGACAGACAGTGAGGTCGTCTCTCACAGGAGAGGACACAGTGCTAGGTGACCTGTGGACAGACAAGGATGGTGATGATGTGTGAGGGACAGACAGTGAGGTCGTCTCTCACAGGAGAGGACACAGTGTTAGGTGACCTGTGGACAGACAAGGATGGAGATGATGTGTGAGGGACAGACAGTGAGGTCGTCTCTCACAGGAGAGGACACAGTGCTAGGTGACCTGTGGACAGACAAGGATGGAGATGATGTGTGAGGGACAGACAGTGAGGTCGTCTCTCACAGGAGAGGACACAGTGCTAGGTGACCTGTGGACATACAAGGATGGAGATGATGTGTGAGGTCGTCTCTCACAGGAGAGGACACAGTGCTAGGTGACCTGTGGACAGACAAGTGGACAAACTGGAGTTTCTGTCAAAGAGGAAGACCGTTGTTTTGAACAATTGAGTAATGTCCATCTAACATTTGATATTAAACCAAAACCCAGTCAGAACCTTTAGTTAGAGATTATTAAAGATGTTACATTTATTCCAATGTATTATAGATGAATAAATGAAAGTAGACACCCGCAATGCAAACCTTGTAGGAAGATTTATCAGTGGACAACCAGTTTTGATTAACGACTGGCTTTTAATTAGTACTACAAATACAACACGACCTGACACCATTGTCTTATTGGTCACCAACAGCTGAGTTACATCGGCCAAAGTCTCCGTTGCCAGAGACAGACCAATACAGAGGACCAGAGTCTCCACGGGACAAGACCACGTTACAGGACCCACTCAAGAGCACCATGTGGCTGGGGACAGAGGACGGCTGGTAGGACCAAGAGTGATACAGTTGTAACAATACTTGTAACAACATGTGTAATGAATGACACATGTAATCACTAATGGCATATGTAACACAATTGTAATGAGGTATATAATAATACTTGTAATGATAATTGTAATGGAGTGTGTAAGAATAGTTGTAACAACCCTTATCAATATGTAACCATATATGATCATTTTAATGATGTGTAATTAATACCAGTTGTAAAGACATGCATTTAACAACTATGATGATACGTATAACAATCCTTGGCATAAGTAACAATAACTGATATATTTGTAGCTATACTTGTAAACAACAATGTACAGTGATAGTTGTCTCTCTGAGAAAATAACTTTGCTTCCTTGCTGGAAAAAAAACTGCTGATGTCAACAAACTTTCTAATGACATTTGTAACAATTGTAACACTCACTGATATACTCGTCTGTCTTCCTCTTGCATTGTAATGACATTTGTAACAATTGTAACACTCACTGATACACTTGTCTGTCTTCCTCTTGCAATGTAATGACATTTGTAACAATTGTAACACCCACTGATACACTCGTCTGTCTTCCTCTTGCAATGTAATGACATTTGTAACAATTGTAACACTCACTGATACACTTGTCTGTCTTCCTCTTGCAATGTAATGACATTTGTAACAATTGTAACAATCACTGATACAATCGTCTGTCTTCCTTTTGCATTGAAATGACATTTGTAACAATTGTAACAATCACTGATACACTCGTCTGTCTTCCTCTTGCAATGTAATGACATTTGTAACAATTGTAACACTCACTGATACACTCGTCTGTCTTCCTCTTGCAATGTAATGACATTTGTAACAATTGTAACACTCACTGATACACTCGTCTGTCTTCCTCTTGCAATGTAATGACATTTGTAACAATTGTAACACTCACTGATACACTCGTCTGTCTTCCTCTTGCAATGTAATGACATTTGTAACAATTGTAACACTCGCCGATACACTTGTCTGTCTTCCTCTTGCAGCATTCACATCTTCCCAGCGACAGAGAACATTAAGACAACCAAGAACAAGATCCGCCTACAACAGAGTGCTGGGGTTCTCTGTATAGTGTAAGTTTGTCAATGTGACATGGTCTGTCATCATATTCCTGACAACAGTTATGACCATGCACCATCTCAAAAGGGCGAGGCACACTGAATGTGTCCTCCTGACCTGCCAGAAGTGTCCTTGTCCACTTGCTATCAGAGGTTTTTGTTCTGGATTGATGTCTTGTTAAAACTTGGTCATTGTTTCTGTTGACAATCTTAAAATACACATTTCCTGAAAACATCACATTTGTATAATAGTGCATTGCTTGGGTGACTGGAAGTTGCAGTGTTTAAGTTTTGTGTTGGCACTGATCATTGTTCTAGTTGTTTCCAGTCTTTACCAATGTTCTAATACCTGAGTAGTCTGTGTACGTTGTGGTCTTATGAAGCCTCATTCAACTAGTTAGCCTTTTTCAAAACGTTATAACCAAGCCAACCATTCTATGCTGGCACTGAGGGTGGCCACTGCCAGGTGCTTGTCAGCCTCAGTGGTTCTTTTATGTCCCAGATTGAGACGGGACCAACATTAATGCTGTATCTGAAGTCCCCAATGGTGAGAGCCAGGTTTATATACCAGGTGATACTGAAAGCATTCTTCTTTGTCTTGCAGACATCTTGACCAGAAGGTGTTTGTGTCTCTAGCCAACGGTGATCTTGTTGTGTACCAGAGGGACCAAGGTAAGTTTGTGAACTAGTGAACTAATAGTTTATAAAACTGTTGAGTCGCCATATTGTGTTTTCACTGCTGCATCATTCTGGTAGTTTCTGAAGTAGTTGCTACTGCAGATTCCTCATCTCTCTCAAAAGTAAGGTAACATTTGTTGATGCTCACACAGTGTCGCATGGGCTATCTTGTCTTAAAATCATTCACCATGACTTTGTCGTGCTGTCAGTTTCCATTGATAATATTTGTTTGATTCTCTGAGACTAATAAAATTGTAGTTAACTCTGAAGACTGGAGTCTTGTATTTTCTCTGTACTGGGAGCTTTAAATAAGTTGATAGCTGCCAGCTCACACTTCAGCGGGACTGACTTGATAAACAATAACTTTGCAGCACATATTAATATAAAAATGATCAATAGTAATAATAATATTGAGGTAGCTTTCATTTAACCTAAATCCTTTGAAACAAAACTCAGTACAAAAGTGTTAATTGTTCTCGGAGTCAATTAACAATATTTGTTTTCAGACACCCAACAACTTTACAAAAATAATTATTTTATATATTGTATATTTTGGGGCACCTATTATTTTTATAAATATACAGTACATAGTGACTATTTTGATATGGCAAAAATAGTAATTTGTATGCTTTGTATCTTTATGATGGCAGCATTTTCTAACCCAGGATGTAAAGTCATGTAATCCGTGCTTTCTTTTGTAGACGGACCATGGGATATTACTGGGGCCGAGGTCGTGAGTTTGGGAAATGCAACATCCCCCATCAACAAGATGCTGGCAGTGGCCGGCAAGCTGTGGTGTAGTTGTCACAATGAGATCATGGTCATCAACCCGTCATGTCTAGAGCTGGAGGTACGTGGATTCTCTCGGTGACCAAGTTTGTTATAACACCTGTGTTTAAATTATTTAAATAAACAGTTTTTCAGGAAAAACTCAATATTTCCCTCAAACAAGTTGTGAGTTAGATAGTGTAGATCTAATGTAGATGAAAATGCGATAAATTACCACCAATGTGTGTGCGAGACTGTTTTCAAAATGCGATCAGTGCCATGTTTTTTCTTCTTCAAAAAGTGATATTTTATCCTGAATAACCAACCTGCATTGCCAGCTGATCTCTCTGCAACATGGACAACTCATTTGGTTCTAGCATAATAACAAACTTCTAAATATTAACTCGCTCTGTTATGTGAATAATTTCAAACATTGGAACTTATTTCGGTAGAAAACATTATTGATATATGTTATCAATACGAAGCATTTAAAAGTTTAATTTGGAAATATAACATTTCATAACTGAATTCTACAATATTTTGCAGTCTTAGGATACCCAAATACAATTTGTTTTTTACAAGACAAACGTTTTCTGCCAGTAAATGGATATTCCATTTTATCTTGATAGCTTTTACATATAAGTTCATTCCCTGTAACATTTACTTGTTAATTTCTGAACATCTACCTGTATTTTGCAATGTTACGTGCAATGTAAATAAATGAATGCTCCCTTGTGACAGGTGACATTTAAGGCAAGTCCCGACCCAAAGCGGGGTATCTTCTGCATGACGTGTTCGGGGCTGGGGGTGTGGCTTGCGCCCCAGGCCAGCTCGAAGGTGTACCTCTTTCATGCGACCACTTATGACCAGCTACTTGAAGTCAGCATCGCCCAGGCCGTTGCTCAGAAGCTACAGAGTAAGTAGAGTGACCACCAGGGGCTGCCAGGGTGGTCAGTGGGAAAACAAGACATTCTGGGTCAAGAAATAAAGTGACACATGTTCTGTGTCCAAAGTGACATCCAAAACTACTTTGACATCGTTCAAGGCTGCATTAAAAACAAGAAATAAAATAACTGGAATAAAGTGACACATTTTTATGAGTCTAAGTATACACTGAAAGGTGTGAGATGCAAAGCTATGAGAGGGCTGGGATATACCACTACTCACTAACGACTGTGACATCCTAAACCACCTTGAAATCATTCAAGACCACATTTAAAACTCATTTATTATGACCTACACCGACCAAATGGCTGAGGAAACATTTTTATTATGATTTAATTATACTTTTATTCGGTTAAAACTGAAAGAACATTTTAAGTTCTTTATCAACCATGACAATGGTTTTATTTTTACACCGCATTTTTATTTATAAATTCTTATTATTTAAAGTTGTAAATTTTTTTCTATTTATATTGTAGTTTTAGTGAAATCATCAAAGCGCTGTGAACGTTATGGATATATGCGCTGTATAAAATAAAGATTATTGTTATTATGTCGGTGAGCGTGAAATGAAAAGGTATGAGAGGAAGGAGAAGTTGACAGGGGTAAGAGAGAGAGGAGGATGTAAAGATGAGATAGTAAGGTTGAGAGGGTGAGACAGGTGGAAAAGGGTGACGGGGACGGAGCAGATGGGAGGTGGAAAGGGTGAGAGGTGAGAGTAGGGAGGTGAGTGTAGGGAGGTGAGTGTAGGGAGGTGAGTGTAGGGAGGTGAGAGTAGGGAGGTGAGAGTAGGGAGGTGAGAGTAGGGAGGTGAGAGTAGGGAGGTGAGAGTAGGGAGGTGAGAGTAGGGAGGTGAGAGTAGGGAGGTGAGAGTAGGGAGGTGAGAGTAGGGAGGTGAGAGTAGGGAGGTGAGAGTAGGGAGGTGAGAGTAGGGAGGTGAGAGTAGGGAGGTGAGTGTAGGGAGGTGAGAATAGGGAGGTGAGAGTAGGGAGGTGAGCCTGAGGTGGACAGGTGGTGAGGGGAGGTGGAGTAGGTAAGTGGGAGGTGGAGGGAGATGTAGTGAGGGAGGTGGAGGGGAAAGATGAAGGCTGCTAGAGGATTGTGTGGGATGTGGTTGCATCAGTTGCGTGCAGAATATGTAAAAATGCTGGCAAACTGAAACACGACTAAATGACACGATCACCATTCAGTGACAGCTGTGTGTACAGTTGGATGTGACAGCTGTGTGTACAGTTGGATGTGACGGCTGTGTGTACAGTTGGATGTGACGGCTGTGTGTACAGTTGGATGTGACAGCTGTGTGTATAGTTGGATGTGACAGCTGTGTGTACAGTTGGATGTGACAGCTGTGTGTACAGTTGGATGTGACAGCTGTGTGTACAGTTGGATGTGATGGCTGTGTGTACAGTTGGATGTGACAGCTGTGTGTACAGTTGGATGTGACGGCTGTGTGTACAGTTGGATGTGACGGCTGTGTGTACAGTTGGATGTGACGGCTGTGTGTACAGTTGGATGTGACGGCTGTGTGTACAGTTGGATGTGACGGCTGTGTGTACAGTTGGATGTGACAGCTGTGTGTACAGTTGGATGTGACAGCTGTGTGTACAGTTGGATGTGACGGCTGTGTGTACAGTTGGATGTGACAGCTGTGTGACTGTTTCCAGCGGCTGATGACATCATCCGACAGCACAAGACGGCGTGTCTGCGGATCACGACCCTGCTCGCCTGCAAGGACCTGCTGTGGGTGGGCACCAGTGCTGGAGTCATCCTCACCCTCCCCATGCCAAAGATTTCATCAACAGCCGTCAGAAACAGTTTCTCACAACCCACAGTGACAGGTGAGAATAGTTGGTCACAGCGTAATCAACAAAAACACTGCATTGTGTAGTTGTAAATGGAAATGTTCATTAATTTATATAGCACAATAATATTCTATGGTGCTGTACAATACAAGCAAATGCACAATAGAAGTTAATATAAACATAGTTGAGAGAGTTATATAGTGACAGTATCTATCTTTCTGTTGATGTGTCCATCACATGACCTGTTGTCAAGCCATAAAAATAGTGTCAAACACAGTGCGTTCTATGAAATATTTTGTGGAAATGTATGCCCCAGATGTATTTCTATACAGAACAACTATAAATGTAGAAGTAACAACAGTGTGCAGTGACTTTATGAATTGTCATGCAATAGTAGTCATTTCATTTGTATGTTCTATACCTATTATCAACATTGCTGGCATATCTTGATTAGTTTCACAGAAGTTATACACACAATTGTGATTGACATGGGCAAAGTGGACACATCAGTTGGTGTATTGCAAAACATCCCCAAGAGATCAGCCTCTTTGCAACAGCATAGCAGTTGCAGGAAGTATAAATCATGTCTTGAACAATCATTTGACATCCCACCTAACATCCAGTATGAACCATAAAACTGAGTAAATCTTTAATCATCCAGCAACAGTGAAATTATTTTTAAAATAATTCCCTTCTTTTGAAGGGTCATTAATTAATGTGTGAATGTTTGACACCCGGGGCCTGGATACTATCTTGGAGTAAAACGTTGACAAAGTAAATACTGTATCCTACATACGCTAAGTCAGTTATAACTGTTGACCTGACCTCACATGCACCTTCCTCCAGGTCTAGTTCGAGGTCACACAGGTCACGTGCGTTTCCTCACCTGTGTTGAGATGCCTCCGACCTCCATCGGCCAGATGTCATCGTCCGAGTCGAAGCACAGACTCAACCGACACGCCTCCATCACCGTGCACACCCTCACCATGGCAACAAAGATGATTGTGATCAGTGGGGGCGACGGTTACGAGGACTTCCGCAGCAGTGCCACGGACGAGACAGCAGGGCGTGACGACAGCACCAACCACCTCCTGCTCTGGCAGGTGTGACCTTTGACCCAAGACAGGTGTCACTCAAGCTGGGACAGACTGGAGGCACACCAGGGTTGTAATGACTGATCAATAATACAGTGGTTTATGGTCACCTGTGTTATACAGACACCTCGCAATTAAGGTCACCCAAAATCATACATGTAAAATATAGGAAATTGGTGTTGCTAATACGGTCACCTTGTCACTTGTGAAACGCAGCTATCTGTACGATGTAGAGATACCGGGGATAGGCATACTGTTTTACAGTTAAAAACTGTAAATAAAGTATTTCCGTGACAACCAATGTAAGTTGTAAGTGTTACAGTATTGTGATACATAGGACTGCATGAATTAAAACATGTATTGTACAGATACTGTGTTTACAACCCTAGGTGACATCTCCATTCTGCCAGTATTGCGCATACCAGGTGACACTTGGTGCTGTGATGCCGGGAAAGAATTTTAGAGAATACCTGCTGTGTACAATAAACGCGGGTCACTGTACAAACAGTTGTGAAATAGGTGTACATAGTTTGTTATCTACTGCCATTGCATCTCGTTGTGCCTTCGCAACAGGTGTTTATAGTTTCATAGCGCAAATAATTTCTGTGATGGCAACAGCGTTTTGATGTGTATACGTTCAGGAACTTGTATTATATTCCCACGGACAGTGCTACTGTCAAGAACTGTAGATGTGTTAACTAATGTGTTAGTCGTGTGTACAGATGCTGTGTATGTAAACACCTAGGTGTGTATGTATTATAGTTGGTGTTGACAGTGGCGTGCGACTGCAGCCGGAACAGATGTTGTGTTATTGAAGTGTGCATGTGATATACGGGACTACAGACGAACGGGGCAGAAGATCTCAGAGACAACGTCCGAGCGGCGGGTGTTTGACCCCCGACAGTCGGGAGAGATCTACTGCGCAATGTGTCATGTTATCATTACTAACAACCGACAGGACGTCACAAGTGATATATAACCACATAGCAATAATTAAAGTGGTCTTCATGAACATCAGCTCTCTGTGTCTTGTGTTGATGCCACTGTGAGGACGTGGGGTAAATTAGCATTTCACTAACTAGTAGATTTTTATATGAAAATTTCAAGGCAAAATGTTACCAACAAATAGTTTGCCAAATGTTGCAAAACGTGTTGAGCTACAATATTTAATTTATTAAAAAAACATGACGTCCATATCAGCACTGCCCCACCACTGTCAGGTAGTCAGTCACAAAGGTAACTGCATGGATGCCATACGTTTTGACAAAAAGTGGATATGTAGCATTTTGATAAACAATTTCACATTTCTGAAAAAAAATATTTTGGCCTTTACCATTCCTTTTGGAATATTAATAATGGTCACTGCATATACTTGTGAGGATGAAACAAAATGGATGAAATCACTTTTTGCTTAGAAACCTTTCATAGACCTCTCACTTAAAATGCCGATACCCGCACATGTGACAACAAACCAAGGACTGCTGCTGTCATCATTGGACTATTTTGACGTCACGTCCATTACTAAAATAAAACGAAGTAATATTTCGTAACTTATTCACCCGAGAAACATCTTACATGACTGTCAGTGTGAAAATGCGATGAGGAATTATGATGGGTAATCAACACCGTCTATCAGACTTAAATACCTCGATTGTGTGTCTGTACTGTGCCTTAACCCGGACTAACTTAACCTTGCTATCATCTCCGGGCTAAGCTAACCCTGGTTATAGCTTACATAGTATAGATGCTCTACCCTGGGGTAAAACTGGTGTAGGTGAGGAGTCCTTTGTGGGTTTGGCGTGTTGGTTGGATTTATTATTTGTCAATGCAGGCCAGGATGTGGCAAACCGCATTACAAACCGAGTTGTAACATGCAGGGCACGCGGTGGGTTAAATGACATAGTTGCAAGCGTGGGGCTGCAATACTAACGTTTCACTTGTCACCAGTTACTCAAATGTTGGAAAACTTCTTGCTAATCAATTGAGGATTACCAAATTGCTCATTTGTCTGTGTTGTCAAGGTAATGTGCTGGCTCTAGTCAATTAGCAACCTTTGAACAAGTCACGTTGATGCAAAGATCATGATGCAGTGAATGTCTTGTGGCGAGTCAACAAAATTATTGTGGGGTAGGTACATGCCAGGATGTGGCAAATATGCAAGGTGGGCTGTGGGTTAAAATGTGCAGCCTGCAGAGTTTTAACAGATCTAACAGTTCTATGATCACTCATGTTGTGAAGTGTGTTGGTGTAAGGCAGCCTAGGAGTGAGGGTGAATGCTATCAAGTATAAAATGAAAAAGCACAGTATGCTGAGAGGCGACAATTTATTTCAACTCTTTACATGTCGAAAGCGTATCTTGCTGTCTGGTGTATTGCACCCGTCACCTGAAACAAGACACTACAGAATTACCATCCAGATTTAATTCAATTTACACTAAATACACACACACAAACAGTTTCATTCTTCTTGATTCCTTCAGAAATGTCACATTTCAATTTTGACATGCATTACTAATGTCAAGCATCTTCCCTCCAAACTTCAATTGAAATAAATATCTAAATAATTTGCTGTAAATATGAACACAACAATATCGGATTTTTTTGGAATAAAACAATAATATGAAGGCATCATTGGAAAAAATGTGAAGGGTCCTGAGGGGATGTTAAAAGGTATGCAGCACCATTTAAAAAAACATTTAGGTACATCTGTGCACACTAATGTAAAAATACAGAAGTGTTATCTTTCACAACAAAATCTTCTAAAATATTCATTATGTATCTATCAAAAGAAAATTTTCACTCCAATGGAATTATCGCCACACCGATGACTTTATTACCTCGGAAATGATATCAATGGTGGTACGGCAATGTACACCCACCAAGGTGCTGTGCTGACTGTGTCAACTTACTGTCTCACTGTGGCGCTGGGGCCGGGGGCTGCTGGTCCGACATGATCGGGGCGGCAGGTGCGGGCTTCGTGCCCTTCTGTTCACTGTACGGGGAAGATGGGTTCGGGTCATTCTTCGGCTCAACGATGCTCACGTGATCTGGCAGGGGGCGCTTAGGTCCGATCTTGCCCGAGGGATCCCACGGCAGCATGATCTTGACACGGATCCCAAGTACACCTGAGACAACAACGTAACTCGTGTAATGAACCAAATCAGTCACAAATACACCTCATGACCCATTCACAGCATGTACACAATTTGTCTTTTAGCTTCACTGTGAGGACCAATTGAGCACACTGTTAGAAATGTAACATTTACAAGTAGAATTTGTAGTCAACTACCAAAACTATGCTTGACTCTTCAGACTGATTATTATTGGAATTTTCAGTAACTGATGAGGCCCAGGCAGAAACATGGTTTTCAGTAACTGATATGAGGTACAGGCAGAAACATGGTTTTCAGTAACTGATATGAGGTACAGGCAGAAACATGGTTTTCAGTAACTGATATGAGGTACAGGCAGAAACATGGTTTTCAGTAACTGATATGAGGTACAGGCAGAAACATGGTTTTCAGTAACTGATATGAGGTACAGGCAGAAACATGGTTCCTACAAACACAATCATGACAAAACTAGTACATCTGATTCAGCTAACTTTCTCATGACATCTGCCCAGGATGGAGTAGAGAGGACACACGTACCCTGTCGGAGGAGGACGTGTCTGACGGCGGAGTCGATGTAGTCACCGATGGGTTCACCGCTGTGGATCATGAGGCCGTCAACAAACTTCATTGACTTGGCACGCTGTCCACGCAGCTTCCCTGACACGACCACCTCGCAGCCCTTCGCACCACTCTCCATGATGAACTTGAGCACACCATAGCAGGCCCTGCACAGAAAGAACAAACACAGATATAGTGTCGTGTTTCTGGGAGGTCTATATCCTGAGATACAGGTGCTACTGTTATTATATAACAACATATAGTGAACATTACTAGTTGCAAACCTGACACCATTGCCAGTTGGACTCGACACAGATTGCAATTAATGTGACCCATCTCAGAAATATTACTACTAAAGCTTGTTTTGAAACATATGCTAACACATTTTTAATATGAACAATAATATCAGATTTGACAACTTGCGGAAGAATATACATCTTTACAGCCCACCAGTTGTTTAGTATTTGTGTTCAGCAAAATTACAAGACAAATTACATAAATGAGTGTGTCTGTCGGTTACATGTGATATCGCCATGCCACGTCACAGCAACGCGATAGCAATAAGTAACCTCACTTTCTTGCACTACAACGAAACAATTACAGGCACTGCTTGCCTGCACCGTCAGACTTGGTAGTGCGTCCTATCTACCTATACACACAATAGATGACAGCAGTAAAGTTACAGTAGTCCCCATTTTCAACGGACACTCATGTATCCAAGCAAGTGTCCCTACATTGAGGGTGTCCCTTCATACATTCTGGAATAGTAGGTGGGTGGATTTGTGGGGGGCTTCATTTAGGGGTACAAAAAATGCACTGTTACAATATGTAAAAAAGAAAACAGTCACAGATCAATAAATATAATGTTCAGTAATTTACTTGTGTTCTAGGTATAACATTAGCATATTTTATTTGATGTGTATCCTGTATTGCTTTCGCCTGTTAAGAAAATGTTCGTTTACATGTCGAATATACTCAAATTGTAATGCTCACCGAAAGTACATAAATTTACAAACATGCACATGTAGTATAGTGGTATGGATGGACTGTACATATGTGAACGGATTGCACTTTGTTCTACAAAAACTGTATACGATGGGCGATAATAGGGTATCGGAGCTGCTCGGGTGCTCCTAGAAAGCTTATAAACAATGTCAACGACAGGACAGTCAAGGGTAGGCATTGCACCTAGGCATCTATTAGAATGTTTTCAGTGTTCAGTCATGAAAGTAAGAAGTGATTTAAATAAATCTAATTCAAGTCATTGTTCAGTTTGTTGTCAGCACAGCACAGTGAACATTAGCGCAGTCTGAGACTTGGTTGCTATTAGTTAATTGGCATCGAGGCAAAACAGAAGAGACATAAATAAAACTAATTATCCACACTCAGTTGGGTAAATTAGGTAGCATTTGTTTGTTTCACAGGAAGCGTAGCCTTTGTTTTGTCACACTGTCCGCCGCCATCTTGTAATACAAATATTTCGTGATTTTTTGCCACGTTTTCACTTATTGTACACTATAGGAGGGACATACAACCAACAAGATATTGTATGTTAGGTGACAATGAGGGTTCTTCCACTGAAATGTGGGTTGTGGGTGATGCTGAACAAGTGCATGGTGGGCAAACACCCAGCATCATTAAAATACAATAAAACAGTTTAACCCATTTTATCCGGAATACGATTCTAGTCGTAGTTACCCTTTTTATCCGGAATACGATTCTAGTCGTAGTTTGCACTTGACACGGCTTCCCTGCACTCTGACGTTTTGGAATCCCATTGGCTGGTTAACACAGAATGACGTCAGTATATCGGGATCACTAGGAAACTCATATTTTTCAACCAATCAGCGCCGTTCTGTGGGTATTTGCAGTTCAAAGCGGGTACCCCCAAGCTAAAGTGAAATCAAAGATGGCGTCGAGTCGCAAAGATCGTTAAATGTTGACGTATGTTGAAGGATAACTCCGCTAATTTACTTCATACTGGTGATGACAAGAAGGCAGACAAGTGGATAGACGATATAAGATGGACGGTTATGGTATTTGATGCGACATTTGTCCGTGAAGACATACTTTGAAGCCATCGATGTGGGTCAACCGACAACGGCATCCATTTCAGCCCACCTCGCTCCACGCCGTATTTTTGGCGCCAAACTAAGTTAAGAATATTTCCAACGACGGTAACTACTTCATAAATAAAGTGATGTTGAAATGTTGAACAAAGTTGTTACTTTATAGTACTTCTTTATTAGTTATAAGAAATGAGCCACAGAATGATATATCGTTGACAGAAAATATTTCAAAAATTTGCATAATTCCACTCAGCGGCGCCACATGTTGGCGATTCAGTCGATTGACGTGGGGGTATTACAAATTTTTTTACATTATGAGATTATTATCCAAGATGTGTGGACAAGTTGTATACCTTTATTTTCAGCAGAGATTAATGCATAAAATAAACTCAACTTGCTCATTGACATGTTGCTTCCTTCATGGCGAAAATGTCGGGTGAAAAGTAATGTGACAAACCTCAACATAGGTTTGAATTTATTAGACATGTTTTGCCATATGCCACATATAATATATATGATAAAACTATGAGTTTATCGATGCGACTGTATAGTTTATTTTATCTACTTTCTAAAGGTATATCACATTTAAAAATTGATTGAGAAATAATAAAGTTATGTCCATTTTAAATGAAGGCCTGTCATTTTTTAATGCTGACAGATTGGTTTGAGGAAATGATCAGGAACTGGCTGCAACTCGTCTGCACTACCTTCAGGATAAAATGGGTTAATATAGTGTTTTCACAGTGTGTTTGACCAGCCGTGCAAGAAACCTACCTCCTGACAGCGAGACCTCCGATGAGCTTGTAACGTAGGGACTCTGCCTGGGCAATGGCACACAGCCCACGAGTTGCAACCTTCTCTGCGTACAACTGTCAACATAGACACACATGTTTATGGCATCCACCAGAAAGACGTGAAGTTAAAGCACCATGTTCACAGGTATATGGCATACAAGGCAGGCCAACTCAGTTTTTCTAAACTGTCTTGCAATTTTGTTTCAGAAACGGACACCTTACAGTTCTGTATAAAATTATTAAATAAATGGATTAGTTACTCTGCAATAATCAGTGTTATTGGTCAGAGGCCCAGAGCAGAGACAGAAATGTATAACTATTGTCAAAATACTATTTCAATCTCCATTGAAAGTACTATTTATTCATTTATTGTTTGCAACACAGTTTGACAATTCAACATGATGAAGAAACGTTCCACAGTTGCAGTATTTATGTTGCACCACGATGAAACAAGGCAGAGACAGAATAACTCAACATTGTCACTTTGTGGTGCTATCTGGATGGATGAACAGTATTTCAGTGAAAAGGTAAGAAATATAGTTTCTAACAATTACATCAAGGTGTTTGTGTATAAACTGAGCTGTCATAATTGGTGTAAAATTAATTTTGGATATTCACTGAATTCTTACCATTATGTTAGACAGTGTTCCCAGTGTGTGTTGTACCATTTGTATTTTGTAATTTACTAGCTTCATGGGTGCATTAAAATATATATATATACAAGTTCCCTTGATATTATAAGAAATAAGCAAAAGCATGTTTGCATTTCACTTTTTTCATTATATATTATTAGAACTATTATCTGTAAATGCGACTTGGATGTATTGTTCCTGTATATAAGTGGTAGAACTGTGTTACCCGTGGGAAAATGGTTGCTGTGGGTGTTGATATAGTTCATCACAGGTTGTATATTGCAATATACAGATTGTTTCAACCCAAATCATTCTTTGGCTTCCCCATGAGTACACACCTCAACCGTGCCTTCTGGGAAACTGAATCGCTTCTGAACGACGGACGTCAGTTCACGAATGCGACGACCTTTCTCACCAAGGACATTTTGTGTCCTCGTGGCAAGGATGATGATCTCTGTACGTGTGGGTGTCACACGAACCTCAACACCACTGTAGCCATCCTCGGCTAGTTCACGAGTGAAGAACTCGTTCAATTCAGCCTTGAAGACACCATCGGCCACAAACTGCAAGCACATAAAAAAAAATGGGTAATTATATCAATTAGTCTATTTTCATGTTGTACTACTAAATATTGTTAATGTGCGTTGGTTGTGACAGCAATGGTGTTGATGGTGGTATATTCCCCATTGCATCAATGATAATATTATGTATGTAGATAGTATGTTCACTGTATCAATGATAGTACCAAAAAATACACAATGTCTACGAATCGCCTTCTTGACGTTCACAACATTCCAAATGTTAATTCCTACAATTAATTCATATCAAACACAAATCGGCATCAACGAACATATTTCCAGGTGATGCCGTGCTCTCGAGTCGGTGGTCATTCATCGAGATTGATTTGACATTGTTTTACTACTTTACTGCAACGGATGTAATCGTATTAATTTCGGCGTTAGGTGTACTCTTCGCGTGCGATTGCACACGTCAACACATTCAATATAACAAACTTTTGGAAAAGTCGCCTTGGATAATTTTGTTGCGAGCTTGCTGGACTGAACATCATATACACTTCGAAAGTCACTTGCCGGAGAAAATACGGTAAAGCATAAAATACACATGCCCAAGGGTAATGTTAATCGGGTTCCATCCTTTAAACCGTACACCACACATAATTCATTGCACAACGAGATCATACAATAAACATTTTCAATCATTTGTATGTGATATATTTTATTTCGAGTTCGGCTGTTTCACAAATAAGACATAAGTTTACCTTCCTCTTCTTAGAACACACATGAGCCGCCATGTTGGTTTTGCAAAAGGAAGTAGTCGGTGCGTACGCTACGAATTATGGGAAACAACATGGCTATCAATCTTGTGATTCAGTTTGTTTTTGTCGTGGTCGTGTTATTAAATTCAACGTTTATCCAAGTATATGCAAACTATGATGCATCTCTTGTAGAAAAAGAATTTAACCATTTCATTAAGAAATACAACAAGCCATACAAAGAGGGTGACACCGAATATGACACACGGCTAAAGATTTTTGAGGTTGAGATCTGACGTGTGATTTTGTGTCACTATTTTCAATTTCATGGTCCACTTCCTGGGTCAACTTTTTTTGTCTAGTCGTTTCCAGCAATCGCCAACGTTCTATTGACTCACTAGTCTGTTTGTATTGTGGTTACAATGTTATGATCTTATGGTGCCGATCTATGTAAATGGCACTGAAACTCGGTGTCAGGTCCAGGACTGACCACCCTTGGCTTGGCCCAGCTTCAGCTTCTGTCAGTGACTCAGTCTGAGACAGAGTAAGTGTGACTGAGTGGTCACTGGCAGACCCAGGGGCTTGTATCCCTTGTCGAATATCATCCTTAGTGGTTCATTTACATCCAAATTTGAAACAGGACCGACAGTTAACGTAATGTGTCCTGCTGTACTGACAGGTTTCTCAGGTTCAGACAAACTTCTGACAGCTGAATAATCTGTGGATGAAAAATGTTATGATATCGGTATTGAAAGGTAAAAGGTTGAAAAAGTACAAATAAAGAGCCTAGAGTATTTATGTATGTTCATCCTCTGTTACTTGTGCTAGTGTGCACATCCATGCAGCATCCCCATATCACCTGGCTACAGACTATTTAAATACAATGATAAAGTTCTGTGTCTTGTTGCATGATGAGACACGTACACCACCAGTTATACTTAGCATCACAGTAAACTATTTTAGGATTTCTTTTATCAATCAGTGACATACCTATTGCAGATTCAAACATTATTAGGGTCTAATCTGTTATTTCAGTGGAATCTCGAACACCATTCCAAGTTAAACTCTAACAGAACGGACAATATCTCGGCTATCTATGGAGTGACAAAATTTTCAGATCTGACCCCACAAGAATTTGAAGGTCAGTGTGTTTTTATTTCTACACAAACACTAATATAACAGTACATTATAGTCATGACAACAAGTACTAGTCTTACAGCTGTTTTGATAGTCATAACTTAAATTCTCCTGTATTTCTTCAAATTTTATGTTCAATATATTATCCAAACAAGAAGAAGAAGATGAGTTTAGTTTCAGTTAAATTTTTCTATAGTAGTCAAAGTGTTGTTTAAAAAAATCTATAATTAATTATGTCCTAAAAAGCTGCATAATTCAATAATAATGAAATAATAATCAAAAGTTTGGACCACACAATATAAATTTATGCATAATTGATGATCTGTTTAATTTCAGAACGATATCTCTCTTCGATAAAATTGGGTAATGACATCACAGAACCAGCAGCGTTGCATTATCCCAGACCATGGTTGTTTACAACTGAGCTGTCTCTGAAAGATATTCCACTCAAAGTTGATTGGTAAGATGATGTGACATTGTAATTATGTCCTTGCAGGCTTGTCCTAAATGTTTACCACCTCCAGGCAGTTAGACTCCTGATGTAACTAATGTAAGGAGCAGAGTATGTTTCACTACCTGGAAATCCAGTCGAAATGATCTTCTCGAAGCAAGGGTGATCAATATTAGCAATGAGTTCACTGAATCAGTTGCAACTTGTCCCACCTGCTGTCACAGTTGACTGAACCTGCTGTCACATTTGACTGATCCTGCTGTCACTGTTGACTGATCCTGCTGTCACTGTTGACTGATGGGTATGTCTGCTGCCATTGTGGTTGTATTGTTTTCGGTCTGTAATAGGTGATCATACTTACATTTTTTAGTTCAAAACATTTGTAAGCATGACATGTTTTCGGATCTAGTGTAGTCACAGACGCATTAAAAGTTTACAGGCTGTATAGGCATTTGCTTGTGGTTGTTAAACTTTGTGCCTGAGAAAAGTTAAGGAAACAACTGGCGATAGAAAAGCAACAACAATAATAAAATATTTATGTAGTAGTGCCTGATCAATTACAAAATACTCTCAGGTGTTTTATAAACATATGCACAATGTTCTGTTGATTCAGAGAGTGTAGTTACTTGATTTGTTAAAAAAGTGCAAAGACTCCCAATTTGTTCTGTGGTCTTCCAAATATTAGCAGATTAGGAATCCGCTGAACTCATACCAAATAAAAACATTTATGTTTGTCTGCTTACCAGTGCTATAATATCTGCTATTTCTTTTGTATACAATCTGAATGCAAATTAACAGGCAACATTTTGTTCTAGATTTCAGAATATTAAATTACAAAATAATGAATTTGTTGGTTTAATAACCACATTCTCAAGGTGAAATTATTGTGCCTGCTTTAAATTAGTCACACACTAGACACTTGGCAATGAATGTAGCTGGTTTATGATGACCAAATGTTGCAGATATGTAAATATGCTATAATAAGAAAGTGGTTTTCTTGAAGGCGAAAGAAAGGTGTCGTTACCCCTGTGAAAAATCAGCATGCCTGTGGAGGATGTTGGTAGGTGAATTGTAAAACTTGTAATAGCTTCAACCTTTAGAATGAACTAGCAGTTAGAATATAGTAGCAGTATAAGTAAGTTTGGTAATTTTCTATTTGGTCTGTGATTACTTATTGTAACACTACTTGAAATAGAAAGTTGAATAGTGTCGATTTGAAGATATTTACATCTGTTTATGGTTTGTGAATATGATTTACAATGTAGGAAAATTATTTGAAAGAATTGAAGTGGGCAGGTTTCAGGTAAAAATAAATAATCCTAGCCATTTTCTGCTAACATCTAGTGTGAAGTGATGTCACATTTGTCGTGATATTTATCCCCTTGAAAAAAACAGGGGAAATGGTCAAAGAAGAAACACTTATCGAAGGAAGCCATTAGAAAAATCAAGTACAAGCAAATTATACGGAAGACATATGGACATACTGGAAGTGAAGAAGACATTTATAAAGAAGCACTTAATCAAGCTACAGCTGAAATTAGACATTCAAAGAGAAGCTATGAACAAAGATTAGCTTTTAATATAAAACACGACAGATTGAGGTGTTTAACATATTGAATGCGTATGAAAATATTGACAGAAATTTTTTTTTTCTCGGTTAAGGAAGAGAGAAGGACTAGAGGACATGGAGTTACATTAGCAAAGAAGCAGTGTAAACTAGATATTGGAACATTTTCACAAAGAACAGTAAATGAATTGTACAGATTATCAGCTGATTGTACAGGTGCTAGTAGTGTTAATATATTTAAAAAATAAAATTGACTTGTACCTAAGAAGGGCGGGGTATATTTAGGTTGTACTATCGATAAGGCAAAGGGCTTCCTTGTCCACCTGCCATCTAGAGTTGAATCTCTAGGTGGCAATCTTGTTAAATCTTGTTAAATTACATCCAGATGTCCTGTCCATATTTATAATAAACGTATGAATTATTGGAAGTTATGGTGGTGTTTCAGGGCTTTCAGTGTAGTGGAGACAGTTGAGACAATGAGTGCCATCAACACAGGAGACCTGAGAGAACTCAGCATACAGGAAGTCATTGACTGCTCATACGGATTCTCCAGCCTGAGTGGTTGTGAGGGTGGTGACACATGTAGCGCCCTCTTGTGGATGTTGAAGGTACTGTCTGATATTACTTGGTTTTAATATAATTTTACATGTACAAATATACCAGGTGGTATTGACATTTAAGTTTTGACAATTATTGAAAGAAAAAAAATTGCAATGCATAATTAGTCCTGTACATTTTCCTAAATATAGTGCAACTATTTTTTGGGATGTATTTGTGATGCACTCAATGGTGTAGTATACAGTTATTTATTTGTGTTTTGTATATCTTTTGTAGATATATTTTTATATTAACAGTTTTAGCTGTTACCAGAATATAATAATTGCATATGCTGCCAGTGCGAATAAACATATACAAATATGATGTTTTATTTGGCTAGAATGCTATATTAACATTTCTCGTTAAATGTATATTGCTGTAATTTGAGGTGAAAGGGTGTTATCTTATAGATTGGTATATTTGAAGATATTGTAGCTCAGCCAGATGTACCAATCTCTTAATGAGCTTCCTTCTGTTTTCCCTCAGTCCAAGACACCCCTTGTCACAGCCCAACTTTACCCTCTGACCGATCACCAAGAGACATGTAAAATACTGTCAAATGAAACTCGTGGTGTGAGGGTTAAAAATTTCACTTGTCAAAGGTGAGTTTCTGTTGGTAGAGATGGTTTGCACCATGAATGTATAGAGTCAATCACAAGTGTAATATATTCACCTAGTCATGTTAAGTTACATACTTTGGTGTGTGTTTACAGCCTGAATCTTATCTTTACAATTGGAACTGTCTTCACGAGCTAGGATGGTGACTGTTCACTGGACCTCACATATTTCCTGTGCATCATGGAAGTCGGCTGAATCAAACTCGTAATTGACTGAATCAAATTCGTAATTGTCTTTACTGTATAGCCCACGAGAAGAGCACAGCTGTCATCCAACCCACTTCTGGGAATTCCAATATAATTATATATAATTGAGCCGTTATTACAAGTCACTTAACAGTATTGTGTTATGAGATAACTGTGTCTATTACCAAATCCACCTTAATCTGCCAACAAGTAAAACTATTAACTGCTGTTATACATTTTTATTATTAAGTGTTTCGTAAGGCAATCTGCCAGAGGGTATTCAGACTGATAAAATCAACAGAGCCATAGATTTTTGTTGTCATATTTATTCTAGTAATAATAACAATATATATTAAATGTTAATAAAAAAGAAACATAAATCAAACCTTTGACAATGACTATGGCATCACCAACCAATACAGATGCTGTGTTCATTCGTAATGTCACGTCTACTGTTGTGACAGTTTGGTGAAGGATGAGGTGTACTTGATGAAGTTGTTGGCGTCCTATGGTCCTGTTGCGGTGTCTGTTGACGCAACGAACTGGAGCAACTACCAGGGAGGGATCATTCAGTATCACTGTGGTGACAGAGGCAACAACCACGCTGTGCAGATTGTTGGCTACGATCGAACAGGTGCACAACCATTGTTTATTCAAATCAAATCTGTTATTTGCTACAGAATTTAGAAAGCAAATTGTGCACAATACGCAAGGTTATTATGTATAATTAAATAATGAAAATAAAATCTGAGGTCAGGAGCAAATAAAATGTTACATACTTATAAGATATAATATTTATTCCAATATGATCAGAAATGTTTTGTGTATAGTCATACGTGTGAATGTAGTGGAAAACACTAAGTTATACAGCAAATTATGAATTTGACTGCAACGACGTCAAGTTTATTTATTTTTAAGATCAGACAAACCATGTGAGGAATGTAGTTCTGTATGTATAAATGTAATTCTGAATGTAAGTTATGTCTTGTGTATTTCCCTCAGTGAACTGTTGGATAATGGCTACATACAGTACACAGCCTCTCTTTGTCTCGGACGTCTGTAAAATGTGACACAAAGAGTGATATCGCCATCACGTAGTTAGAAGGGAGAAAACTGATGAACTCTTAAATTTTTAACAACTAAGTCAATGCAGCCGATGTTGTGTGCATGTGTGTGCATGTGCATGTGCACACACATGCACACATGTGAGCATGTACACATCATGCACGCACGCACACATGTATGCATGCACGCACGCATGGATGGACACTCATGTTAGGCTAGTGCCTTCATGGATGTCATTAAAAATGCTACGTAATGATGCTATCACTGTAAGCAAAACAGCTGTGTTCATTTAAGATTTTCGGTTGCAAATAGTTTCTGTGAACAGCAAATTGTGCAGACTGAGTACACAACGTGCCAGGCTTTCTTATAGGTCCTGTTCCATATTACATTGTGAAGAACTCCTGGGGCACTGACTTTGGTTTGGACGGCTACGTCTATGTGAGAGCAGGAGACAATATGTGTGGTGAGTTCTCGTTCTAACAGGTGACTGTGACTGTCACTGACTGAGTGGTTGGTTTCAACAGGTGACTGTGACTGTCGCTGACTGAGTGGTTGGTTTCAACAGGTGACTGTCACTGTCACTGACTGAGTGGTTGGTTCTAACAGGTGACTGTCACTGTCACTGACTGAGTGGTTGGTTCTAACAGGTGACTGTGACTGTCACTGACTGAGTGGTTGGTTCTAACAGGTGACTGTGACTGTCACTGACTGAGTGGTTGGTTCTAACAGGTGACTGTGACTGTCACTGACTGAGTGGTTGGTTCTAACAGGTGACTGTGACTGTCACTGACTGAGTGGTTGGTTCTAACAGGTGACTGTGACTGTCACTGACTGAGTGGTTGGTTCTAACAGGTGACTGTGATTGTCACTGACTGAGTGGTTGGTTCTAACAGGTGACTGTGACTGTCACTGACTGAGTGGTTGGTTCTAACAGGTGACTGTGACTGTCACTGACTGAGTGGTTGGTTCTAACAGGTGACTGTGACTGTCACTGACTGAGTGGTTGGTTCTAACAGGTGACTGACTGTGACTGTCACTGACTGAGTGGTTGGTTCTAACAGGTGACTGTGACTGTCACTGACTGAGTGGTTGGTTCTAACAGGTGACTGTGATTGTCACTGACTGAGTGGTTGGTTCTAACAGGTGACTGTGACTGTCACTGACTGAGTGGTTGGTTCTAACAGGTGACTGTGACTGTCACTGACTGAGTGATTGGTTCTAACAGGTGACTGTGATTGTCACTGACTGAGTGGTTGGTTCTAACAGGTGACTGTGACTGTCACTGACTGAGTGGTTGGTTCTAACAGGTGACTGTGACTGTGACTGACTGAGTGGTTGGTTCTAACAGGTGACTGTGACTGTCACTGACTGAGTGGTTGGTTCTAACAGGTGACTGTGATTGTCACTGACTGAGTGGTTGGTTCTAACAGGTGACTGTGACTGTCACTGACTCATTTAACAGGTGACTGTGACTGTCACTGACTCAGTGGTTGGTTCCAACAGGTGACTGTGACTGTCACTGACTCAGTGGTTGGGTTCTAACAGGTGACTGTGACTGTCACTGACTCAGTGGTTGGTTCCAACGTGACTGTGACTGTCACTGACTCAGTGGTTGGTTCCAACAGGTGACTGTGACTGTCACTGACTCAGTGGTTGGTTCTAACAGGTGACTGTGACTGTCACTGACTCAGTGGTTGGTTCCAACAGGTGACTGTGACTGTCACTGACTCAGTGGTTGGTTCTAACAGGTGACTGTGACTGTCACTGACTCAGTGGTTGGTTCACTGACACTTGTATTTGTCGCCTCCTTCACAGGTGTACATTGGACAATATTAAAGACATTAAGTATGTATTGCTGAGACATCTTATGTCGATGTTGTTTTTATCATCAACCAGTGATAATGTGTTCACAAAGTTTGCAGTCCTGAGATATGTTAAGCCTTACATATGGGAGGGTGGGGATGTCTTGATCATATGGGAGGGTGGGGATGTCTTGATCATATGGGAGGGTGGGGATGTCTTGATCATATGGGAGGGTGGGGATGTCTTGATCATATGGGAGGGTGGGGATGTCTTGATCATATGGGAGGGTGGGGATGTCTTGATCATATGGGAGGGTGGGGATGTCTTGATCATATGGGAGGGTGGGGATGTCTTGATCATATGGGAGGGTGGGGATGTCTTGATCATATGGGAGGGTGGGGATGTCTTGATCATATGGGAGGGTGGGGATGGCTTGATCATTTGGGAGGGTGGGGATGGCTTGATCATGTGGGAGGGTGGGGATGGCTTGATCATATGGGAGGGTGGGGATGGCTTGATCATATGGGAGGGTGGGGATGTCTTGATCATATGGGAGGGTGGGGATGTCTTGATCATATGGGAGGGTGGGGATGTCTTGATCATATGGGAGGGTGGGGATGTCTTGATCATATGGGAGGGTGGGGATGCTTGATCATTGGGAGGTGGGGATGCTTGATCATTGGGAGGGTGGGGATGTCTTGATCATTGGGAGGGTGGGGATGTCTTGATCATATGGGAGGGTGGGATGCTTGATCATATGGGAGGGTGGGGATGTCTTGATCATATGGGAGGGTGGGGATGGCTTGATCATATGGGAGGGTGGGGATGTCTTGATCATATGGGAGGGTGGGATGGCTTGATCATATGGGAGGGTGGGGATGTCTTGATCATATGGGAGGGTGGGATGGCTTGATCATATGGGAGGGTGGGGATGTCTTGATCATATGGGAGGGTGGGGATGTCTTGATCATATGGGAGGGTGGGATGTCTTGATCATATGGGAGGGTGGGGATGGCTTGATCATATGGGAGGGTGGGGATGTCTTGATCATATGGGAGGGTGGGGATGTCTTGATCATATGGGAGGGTGGGGATGTCTTGATCATATGGGAGGGTGGGGATGTCTTGATCATATGGGAGGGTGGGGATGTCTTGATCATATGGGAGGGTGGGGATGTCTTGATCATATGGGAGGGTGGGGATGGCTTGATCATATGGGAGGGTGGGGAATGTCTTGATCATATGGGAGGGTGGGGATGTCTTGATCATATGGGAGGGTGGGGATGTCTTGATCATATGGGAGGGTGGGGATGTCTTGATCATATGGGAGGGTGGGGATGTCTTGATCATATGGGAGGGTGGGGATGTCTTGATCATATGGGAGGGTGGGGATGTCTTGATCATATGGGAGGGTGGGGATGTCTTGATCATATGGGAGGGTGGGGATGTCTTGATCATATGGGAGGGTGGGGATGGCTTGATCATATGGGAGGGTGGGGATGTCTTGATCATATGGGAGGGTGGGGATGTCTTGATCATATGGGAGGGTGGGGATGGCTTGATCATATGGGAGGGTGGGGATGGCTTGATCATATGGGAGGGTGGGGATGGCTTGATCATATGGGAGGGTGGGGATGGCTTGATCATATGGGAGGGTGGGGATGGCTTGATCATATGGGAGGGTGGGGATGTCTTGATCATATGGGAGGGTGGGAATGGCTTGATCATATGGGAGGGTGGGGATGGCTTGATCATATGGGAGGGTGGGGATGGCTTGATCATATGGGAGGGTGGGAATGGCTTGATCATATGGGAGGGTGGGGATGGCTTGATCATATCACAGATTGCAGAGAAATAAATTGATACAGTGGCTCCACCAAATGAGTGCCTTGCATTCTTATGCAACATGTTGCTGGTGACTATTTGTGGTTGTATAATCACAAGTCCCAAGCTATGAATTGGTAGAGTGGTTGAATCAATGCAAATGCATAACTGGTTTGGACAAATTTATGAGAATTCCAGGACTAATACGTTCTGCATGTGCCGAGGAATGTGCCACTGGATGGGTATGATTCAGAGTAAAAGGTCTATCAATATATTTCAATTAGACATTGACAATTATCATATTCTTGGATGACTGTTGACAGCATCAAGTATGAAAAGTCCAAAATGTTGCAATAGCTAAAAATTGACGTAAAAAATTTAACCTACAATTACAATGGGTAATATTCAAATATTAATTGATAATTATTTGAATACTGATGTAGGGTTATTGTGGGAACGTAGTTGTGCAGTGGCTAGAAGCGTGGGCTGCCGGGGTGAACCATTGGCAAGTTGGTTCACTCTACATTGGCCCAGCTCACTCAACAGTGTCAGTGACTATCTGACTATAGACTTGTATATATTTGTGTACGAACAGTATTTGTGCATTAATTGTAGTGTGGCTGAATGCTTCTCTGAGAAGTTGACATATCTGTAACATGTTTGATGGCTGTCTCTGTTGCAGGTATAGCCCGAGAAGTAGCCGCAGTCGCAGTGAAGTCTTGAGAGTTCACGCATCAACTTCACTGACAATCAAAACCAGATTATAATTTTTTTTATAACTACATTTTTGGTGTTTTTGCCAGCTTATTTGCAGGAAATGTGTTTAACAAAAATCCATGTTCTTAGTGCATTTTTATGGTATTATTTCATTCATTTGACAAAGTGCACCTGTTTCTCATTGTTTTAATGTACAACTTTATAAAAAAAATTGTTTACATAGTTAACTGGTGATGACAAATGCTGTGATAAATTGTGTGTTAATTATTTTTGATGTACATGATTATATATTTGATATGTTGAGATTTAAAAAAATTATTAGCAAAAATGCACATCCTCTGGTCAGCCTGCGATATACATGCACGTAGAAGACATTTGTTCAAAAATGTTTGCTGGTGTAATGTAAATGTGAAGAACAAAATTGCAAGTTGTCATAAGACCAGGGGACCATTTCACTAAGGTAAAGAGCACTTAAGGAATATTCATCATTAAACAAAATCCGTTGTAAATTTTTTTGAAAACGCAAATATCCATTGCCTTATTATCAAGGGCACTATTTCCATGACACACCAGTGACAATGTCCCACTGGCACGTCACGGTGGTGACACACACTAGTGACGATGTCCCACTGGCGTGTCACGGTGGTGACACACACCAGTGACAATGTCCCACTGGCGCGTCACGGTGGTGACACACACTAGTGACAATGTCCTACTGGCGCGTCACGGTGGTGACACACACTAGTGACAATGTCCCACTGGCGCGTCACGGTGGTGACACACACTAGTGACAATGTCCCACTGGTACGTCACAGTAGTGACGTGACAATGTCCCACTGGCACGTCACAGTAGTGACACACACTAGTGACAATGTCCCACTGGCGCGTCACGGTGGTGACACACACTAGTGACAATGTCCCACTGACGCGTCACGGTGGTGAAACACTAGTGACAATGTCCCACTGGCGCATCACGGTGGTGACACATTAGTGACAATTTCCCACTGGCGCGTCACGGTGGTGAAACACTAGTGACAATGTCCCACTGGCACGTCACGGTGGTGAAACACTAGTGACAATGTCCCCTGGCACGTGGTGGTGGTGACAGTCTTCATGTAGTCCGGATCAAATTATTTTTTTAAGTGCAAATCGGGTGTAATAGCTCTTAACAACATAAAATGGGCCCCAGATGCAGAAAATGTGCACAGCACAATTTATTTTTAATGTATGATATGAATGGCTGAGAAGTTTTGAACCAACAGGTATTTTAAGAAAAAATAAGGTGTTATTTTGCAGCCAAAGGGGCCATGAAAGTCTGGAGTCTGAGGTGCACAATACCTTTCGTCTCGAAGCTCATTTGCTTATGTCAACAAATGTCATTTACGAATACTTTGGGAAACGGTTTTCTGTACTGCAATCCAGAATTCCGGATGGTGGGTATTTTTGTTACTGTTTATAATACTGACTAGAATACACATTGTCATGGAGCCTTTTTATAAAAATTAAATTGTATGCGTTTTTCATTGTTGTACGACTTGATTGTTTATGTACGCAAGTACATTGTACGCAACACAACGTAGCATGTATAATTGGGTCAGTTACTCGGTCACACAGCGCAAACCGTTGTGGTGAGTTTGTCTTGGAGAATTTTGTTCCCTGAATCGGTGGCTGTCCACAGAAATACGTCAGAAGGGATTAGTTAAGCGTGGGTGCATAATTGTTGGGCTATAGACCCAGGAAGCTGCCGCTGGAATATCGCTGGGGACAGACATGATCTGCCCCTCCCCCCCCAATAAATCAGAAATTACAGCCAAGCTGCTACGAAACGCTTTCCACGGTCCCCGCCCATGTTATGACACTTGTCACCAGTGGAACAGAGATGAGATAGCTAATATACCATGCTGCACCCCCCCCCGTCCAGCGAGACTGCAGTAACTAGTGTTGCTGAAGGTCCAGTCCAATCCTTGCCTCCCCGTCCTACTACTACTAGCACTGGTGTCGTTCCAGCGCCAATGCATAGAACTCTGGCTACATCAGTGCATCCTCGCAAACCAATCTGTTTGCTGTGCAAACTAGACCTGGCAGATCCCCTACGAGAATACTAGTTTATTGACTTCGCCAATCGTGACTGTTTCACCCGCGAGAACAGCGTATACATCTGCCTTGATTTTTAGAAGGATAACCGCCCGACGTCACGAACAGCTGATCGGTGCGTGTATTCGAATATTTGCTTCTACAAACATTGCATGTAACACGAGGAACGTGTGGCTGAAATTACCCAACGTTATATCACATGACCGTGGCCACGACCACACCCTTCGTGAACGATTTCATTGGCTGAGCTTAAAAACAGGAATTTTGCAAAGGGATGTGCCAGGGTTAGATAGCCTGGTACCGACTTCATCAGCAGCAGCGACCCCTGGTGTGCGAGGATGAGTCCATGTATATTCAGTTGCTACGAAAACAATAACGGGGTCGACTTCGCAGTATCTGCGAGCTTATATACGATAATATAACAGAACATTCTTTTATAAGGTCTGTCTCACTACGGCTTGAATGTTGATTGGAGAAATCATGTCTTCTACATCTCTCAGCATCTTCGTCTATCTATTTCCTGTTATGAAGCGCGAACGCGCACAACACACGCATACCACACACGCACGCACAGACACCCGCGCGCATGTGCAACATAACAAATACACACAACACCATATGAACATTCACTCAGCATTACGTGGTAGCAATGTTTGTATTTCAGTTCAACTTGAGCGAGTGTCACTGGTGGTGAGTTACACACCGAAGCCAACCAATTGTGCATGTGAACTGAGCAGGTCAAGTAAACGGCTCCAAGGCCCAACCACCATTGACAGTTAACGACGTAACACAACGGGAAGTATTACAACCCGTGCGATACACGCAGTGTCCACGGCTCGCTGTGCAAAGTTGTACGTGCAGTCGATGGTCGAATCGTTTTGAAACCAAAATTCACGGGCTAATAGAATGTGGCGGACTAACAGACTATGTCGGACTAGTGGCTTGCTGCGGATTAATATAGTGTGGCAAACTAGTAAGTTCCGGACTAGTTGAGTGTGGCGGACTAGTAGAGTGTAGCGGACTAGTAAGTCCCGGACTAGTAGAATGTCGCGGACTAGTAGGTCTCGGACTAGTTGAATGTGGCGGACTAGTAGAGTGTAGCGGACTAGTAATTCCCGGACTAGTAGATAGTGGCGGAATACTAGGTTCCGGATTAGAAGAGTGTCGCAGACTAATAGCAGAGTGTCGCGAATTAGTAGCAAAGCGTCCCAGACTAATAGCAGAGTGTCGCGAATTAGTAGCAGAGTAGTGCGAACTAATAACCCTAAACGGGGTGTCAGTATGCTTTGGCGTGTCGCCAGTTTCATCGACAGACGCCATGTCCAACTTATCGAGGATGCTCTTCGGGAGAGTCGGGTCTACCTTCTTGCGCAAGACGTACCGCTGATACTTGAGGACCCCGCCGCCGACTGCTAGTAGAATCTCCGGGATGACGAGTAGACCATGGAACGCTCCGAAGACGATGACGAGAAACATGATTTTGAAGAAGGCCCTCAGCATGTAGCCGCGCGCTGCGGCCAGCAGCGATATGGAGAGTATCGACGACACGGCGCACTGCACGATGGGAAAGCCGACCATCGCGAAGGCGTTGCGCATGCGCTCCACCTTGTCCATGCCCGACGCCGTGACGAAGGCGATGGTGATGTGCGCCG